>JARJDX010090505.1:0-13726 GCA_030264735.1 Gymnusa sp. GC000175
AAACAATATTATTATAATATTTTGGCACTAAGTGAAACCTAGTTTAAAGTTTAAACGAGAATTAGATTTAAAGTATACCAAATGGTAAGGGAGGATAAAGAAAATGGTTACTTGGGTGTAGAAATATTAATCAGAAATGACATCAACTTTAAATATGAATAGAAGTACCACCTGGACGCTATAGTCTAGACCAGAGCGTCCTAAGTTTTGTTCAACTACAATCAGTTTTTGAACTAATTTTACTATCAGTCAAATAAATTTAGATTTAGCGAGGCACTTAAAATGTTTAAAATTTGTTGAAAGTTAACTTAAAATAATCAGAAATTACATTTACATTAGATATTTTTAGCATACAACAAAATGGTAAGCAATTAATAAAATATGCTTCTCTTATTTTAATTTTACATGCATTTGGTGTTAAATTGCAATAATTAATAAAAGTGAAATTTTGAAAAAGCGTGTATACTCTGTAAACTATAGTGTCGTCAACGGTTTATAAATAACGCACAAAAGTGGTTTTTAAAATGCCACATTTTGCGCCGCATTATTAAATACTGGTGTTTTCGGCAATTTAAAAATGCTTTAAGTTTTATTCAACACTGCAAAAAATATTTTTTTATATGTCCAGCCCTAAATTGACTTTTTTTAGTTTCCCATTAAATTTGTATGTTATTTTAAAATTGACGTTTAATAAAAGACGTTGCTTGATTTATTTGGTCGTTGAAAAAGTAAAATAACGCGTTTTATAAACTACTCTAGACACTCGCTTAATAAACACTCGCGTCACTGGTGATTAATATAAAACTCGTGACTAATGAGGCGTTTATAAAACTTGTTGGATATATACTATTATAAAAGGGTGGATAGATTTTAGTTTATGTAAATCCTGATCTTGTAAATGTTACTGTTATTGACGCAGTACGTCTTTGTTAAGAACGTCATATACCAAGGATTTTAAATGCTCTACAAGTAAGAATCTGGTAGGCCAGAGGATCGTGAAAGTCATGCAAATGAAATGGCTCTGCCTGTCTAAGGCCCCTACAAGCCCGTAACCAATTGACCAAATAACAATTATGAAGTGAAATGTGTTGTCGGTTTTAACATGCTTTAATCGCAATTTAAATTTTTTTTAAACTTTTTGTGATATGTATTATGTATAACTTGGAAATATTGAAATTTTCATAATGGTAATAAAAAATATTCTAAAACCGAAAAATGCACATCATTTTCGTAATCCCCATGATCAAAAGTCAAATCAAGATTTTTTTTTAAAGCGAAGACTAAAACTTGTGCCCATCTTCTTCTTTGTGTGCTTTATCCGTTCCGCGTATTAGCGATCATCGTCACATTGTCTACTGCATTACAAAAAAGTTATACCGAAGTCATGCCAAACCACTGGCGCAGATTTTTAAGCCAGTAATTTCTTTTTCTTTCCAGCACCTTTCCTTCCAGAATCAATTGGAGTATTCTGTACCTATCTTTGGGTCTTATCACGTGCCCAATGTATTCTAGTTTCCTAACCTTTACTGCGGTCAGCACTTCCCTTTCTTAACCCATTCTCTGAAGAACCTCTTCGTTAATATTGTGCTCTTTCCATGAGATATTGAGGATACGGCAATATACCCACAATTCAAAGGCCTCTAGTTTTTTCTCCGTTTCTTTGGATAAGGTCCAGGATTCGACACCATACATTAGCTTTAAGAAAACAGAGCAACACAGCATTCTGATCTTAAGTTGCAAGCTCAAGTCTGGACTGTTGAACACTTTTCTCATCTGAACAAACTCTTGCTCTTTCTATCCTGCATTTGATCTCTACAGAGTGATTCTAGAGTTTATTCACGCAGGTGCCAAGATATGTGCAATTGTCCACTTGATCACTGTATTGTTAAAAGTCATAATCTGTGGTGGTGGATTATCTTTAGTGACAACCATGTATTTGGTCTTTTTGAGATTAAGATTTATTTCGTACTTCTCGCTGGCTAATTTGATCAACATCATCTAAAGTCCTTGGGCCGTACTTGCCATCTGCATATTTTAAGTTGTTATTCTCTCACTTGACCGTTATTCCTTTCTACACACCGTTCAACGCCTCCTTAAATATTTCCTCCGAGTATATGTTAAATAATGTTGGTGAAAGCACACAACCGTTCTTCACACCTCTGCGAATTTAGATATTTTCTGTGTTTTGGTCTTCAACTCGTACTTCTGCGGTCTGTTACCAGTAGAGATTTGCTATTATACGAATGTTTTTGTCGTCGGCTCCGGTGGTCTTGAGAGTCTTAAGTAATTCTTCGTGCTTTACCCGATCAAACGCTTTGCTAAAATCGATAAAGCACAGGTGTACATCGCAGTTAACAAATAGTGCTTCTCTGGTACCTAAAGCATACCTAAAGCCAAATTGCGTTTCTTCAATATGGTCCTCGCATTGTCGGTATATTCGGCGGTGTATAATTAGACGCGTGGCTTATTACGCTAATAGTAAGATATTCGTCACATTGCTAAGATATTCCCTTTTTAGAAATAGTAATAAAAGTGGATTGAAGCCATTTTTCGGGAATCTTCCCGTACCTTATATTAAATTATTTAGGCCAGTGAGCGTATTTATGCCATTTTCGTTGAAAAGCTTAAATATTTTTATCGGGATTTTGTCTTGGCCTATAGCTTTACCATTTTGATGTGTTTATTGCGTTTATAACCTCCTTCTTTGTTTTTTGAGGTCCTATATAGGCGTTCTTTATACGGACGAGAGTCTTCAAAGGGCTTGCGGATGTAGTCTGTCCACATCGATATTTTCTTCTTGGTGTCTTTGATCTCACTTCCACTCTCGTCAACAAGTTTTCCCTCTACTCTTTTCCTTCCAGTACCCACGGCTTCCTTTATCTTGCGATGCACATTAAAATGGTCATGTTTTTTCTGAAGTTCTTCTATTGATAGACATTCGGCTGTCGGCTCCCTTAAGTTTTTTTTAGCATTTCTGATATTTTTCCTTATTAGTTTATTTAGTTCTTTATATTTTTCTTGGTCCTTTCCTTTAGGCATCCTTCTATCATTCATCATTTTTCTGTTTTCTTCTCGTACATGTTCTTTAATTATATCATAGAGTGCGTTTCTGATGTTTTCCCATTTCTGTTCTACGCTTGGATCTCCTGTGCTAATTTTTTTGAAGCTATTGGTTACCGAGTTTGTTATGATTTTCCTAAGGTGCCCATACCACCCTTAATTTTTAACAAAATTTACCTTGAAGAGCTTGTTTTGTGGCCAAAAAATCTATCTCAATCTATTTTAAGGCCACTTTACCAAATTTAAAATTAGTTTAGGACGTTTAACTATGTTTTAAAGAAAACTGTAAAAATTAGAATTTTACAAAAGTTTAAAAAATATTCATCGGCCTTTGAATTTCTTTATTACTTTTCAAAAAATGTGACAAAAATTGCGAAAATCGCACGTATACCTTCTTTAAATTTCAATTTTTAAAACCAAAAAAATAAAAATGTTCTCAGATGGGAAAACGCTTTTCGTAATCTAATCCTCATCTAGTGGAAAAAACATTATTTTAAGCTATTTTTAATTTTCACCATTTTTTACTCTCTAAATGTCCATATCTTCCCTAATTCCCCAGAAAATTGACCCCGGAGAAGTTCATTTTGTTGCCGAAAAATATATTTTATAACGCCACGAACACGAATTTTAAATTGGTTTAAGATTTTTCAAGATATTTTGTTGTTTTGTGCTGATTTTAAAAAACTTTTCTTGTGCTGATTTTAAAAATATTATGTTTTCTTACCATTTTAAACCCCAAAATTTTTATTTTCATGAGTCGTGCGCAAATCAAAATAAGTGTAATATTTTCAATCTTTGGGTTGTTTTAACAGTAAATGGAATATAAAAGAAAACTAAGATTTACTTTTAATCACACTGCATTCGACCGGTATATCACGATAGTCTGGTTGGGCAGCCCTGATGTAGATGTATATACATTAATTTTAGACCAAACTAACATATCCCGGACACACGTTAATAGAGCCCCGAAACTTCGGGTGAATCCCTGATACCTGGTCATCCTGTTTAAAAAGGTAGCAATAACCACAGAATTAGGTGCCATTTCATCTTAGTTTGTGAGATTTTGTTTTAATTATTAACATAGTGCGCAACTTTATAAGGTCTTACGTACATTTTACTAAATACATGTTAATTTTTGTTATGTAATTTAATTATAATTAGGTAATTTTGTCATAAATAAATGGTCAACTGCGAAGGATGTATACATTTCTAAATTTTGTTCAAAACATAAAAAAAAATATAAGAACCTTCAGAGCTTGCATTTATAATCATCTGCCATTCGAAAACTCTGAAGCGCCATTAAAGCCTTACGAAACTTTTCCTTCACATTCCAGCGAAGAAAGTACTTAACGATAGACATTGAATCCATGAAAAAAATTGTGTTAAACAGGTCTCAAAAGTTTATAAAATTAATTTTATTGCATTTTATCCAAAAGACTTTAAACCAAATTTTATTCTGTTTAGCAATAATAACCAATAAATAAAGACATTCGAAAAATAATAAATAAATGATCCCATTAGTTATAAAAATGGTGACTTAATACACCTTAAATAAAAGCAAAACAAAGGGTAAATTTTCTAATAACAAGATATGAAAAATTTATTCCTTTAAATAAATTCCACTTAATTATAACTTTTATTAAAAAAAATTTAAAATCATTTTGTTATAAACTTTTCTTTTCTTTAAATCCTTAAAACATAAATTAATGCATACACAACACTTAGGTTATATAACAACTCCTAGTAAAATATTACAAAAATTAAAGCAAACTAAAGTTTTAAAGTAAAGAATATGTTGCAAAATAACAATTAAAGCTAAAAAGCTTTATTCTTGACATTTCATTTTCAACTCAACATATAGTTCTAAATCCGTGTTCATTACGTAATTGTTTTGATGAAGGTATATGCCCTTTTATGTCACAATTATTAAACATACTGCTCAGTTAAAATAAAGTGTAATTGTTAATTAAATTTTGAATTGCATAGAAATAAAATTTTAATGAATTTGCTTTTGTGACATTACTATTAATATGACGGCAACTGTGAACAAACATTGTATATGACAGAACAGATTTGTGTGCTGTAGACAGAAATAAAAATAGCCCCAAGTTGAAAAAGCTCGTGCAACGTTAATTTAATTGGGTCGCTAAGTCAATGGCGCAATTGGTATAAAATACAACATGAAAAGGTGCTTGCCTCTATTTTAAATTATACGTAATGGCTTTTAAAATTTGCATTTTCGACTAAAATGGTGAAATTATTAATCGTTTGTTGGTCAAAAAGAAATTTGCAGGATTATATTATGTAATTTAGGGAAAGCGTGATCCCTGGACAGGATTTTGATGCATATTTCTTTTTTGTTTGTTATTGCCTTGTTTTGGTCATTTGTGATGTGGCTTGAATTTTTTCTTCTGGGTGTACCCGTTAGTTCTTTAATTTTTTTGTGTACTAACTTAAGTATTAAAAAATAAAATTTATTTCGATAAAACCCACAAGCTTTAAATTAAATCTAAAATTGTAAACGAAAAATATTTCACATTTAAAGTCAAAAATTATATAATATTTTTTAAAACATTAAAACCCTTCAAGAAAATTTGAAAGTAATTCCCCTTTAATTGGTGAAATTAATTAAAATGTTCATTATAAGACCCGCAAAGAACAAATCTAATTGAAGATATTATGTTCTTAGAAGCAATAAAAAAATATGCAAAGTTATTCCAAGTTTTCACGCGTAAATTATTCTTTGCCCCCATTAATCTACAGCCAAAGGCAACCCTTTCTATCTCTAGATATCAACTCGAGAAAACCCATCCTCATTTAAGATCCCTGTTATCCAGTTCCTCTAGAGGTAAATAAATCAGTAAGTAATGGTTGCCTTTCAAACATACATTTTTATCTCTGATACAAATTGGTTTGCCCTCATTGATTTTTATGTTTTCATATTTGTTGAGCAAAAAAAGAAATATAAATGCTGAAGAATATTATTGCTTTTTTATCGTTTCTATTGATAACCAATTTTTTTGATCTATAAAGCTGATTAATGTCCATATTTTTTAATTTATTTCATGTCTGAAATAAAAAATAAAAAGTTAATTGTACATTAAGATACATAAAATTTATTTTATAATTATTACAAATGTTCCAGCATGTTCATATGGGAAAATTAATTTATTACAAAATTATGAAGTGGTGCACTAATGTTAATTATATTATATCTGACAAAATGTTTCGCTTTGAATTTATCAGAAAATTAAATCCTAGGCTAATTCATACACATTCGCCGCTGCATAACGTAATTGCCTCAGCAAACAAAACACTGAAAAGGATACAATTTAAATAACATTAGCTTAATTGTATGGTAATGTGAATATGGATCTGAGCTTTCCTTAAATTTATTAGGGGCTATGCCGAGTGTGCGTTTTTGAGGTATAATAGTACATTATTTATTACGTTTGGGTCATATTAAAAAAATATTAACACATTTAAATAATTAATGTAAGAATATTATTTTAATAAAATAGATTTACTTGATATAATCGTTTCATTAAACAGCTGTATTGAAGTCCACTGCTGGACACAAGGCCGCTTTTATAAATCTACCTTGTTGTATTTTATATAAGTTAAATGTATTATATCTTCTTTCTAGTTATTCTATTTCTTCGTGATTACCCTTTACGGATATTTCTTTAGTCTCACTGATTTTTCTCTTTATCTCTTTGTTAGTCTTTTGTATGTTTTTTTTGCCATGAGTATAATAATTTCCCTTGTTATCCACTGTTCTTTGGAAGATCTGAATAGTCCAAGTATCTTATGCTGTTGATTGTAGTTCTGTTCACCTTTATGCCCAGATCATCTAAGGCTTCTGAGAATATTAGTTCGCCATGGAAGTTAAATAGCATTCATGACACTATGCATCCTTGGCGTACTACTTTTTTGTCTCGATTTCTTGTGTAATTGTTTGGTTGTTGACTCTGACATTGGCCGATTGTTGCCAGTACAGTTATTCTTTTATCCATACTGGCACTTGGGGTATTTGATAAGACGTATGTGATTGATACTATCGAACGCCTTCTCGTAATCAATGAAAAACAGAAAGATGTCCTTCCTTTGACCATAGCAGTTTAGAAGTAATGTATTTAGGCAGAATGTTGCTTCCCGCAAACTGGTGCTACTCTTGAATCCGAACACAATGTCTTCACTTAGCCCTTAAAGTTTTTTAAATATCCTGTAGGTAGGATGCGCACGAATATTTTTAAAGTGTGGCTCACCAGCGAGATTCGCCTGTAATTTTTATATTTAGATGCTGTCCGCTTTTTAGAAAGCATTATAAGCATGTAATTTAGCCAGTTAGATGTCGTCAGGTCCTGGTGTTTTGTTGATTTTTAAGACCATTGTGGCACAGCTATTTGATAAAAACAAAAATGTAATGTTGGCAACTTTCATCACATGTAGACCTACAGTTTAATGTGGATTCCGAACATGTGGAGTTACATGAAGATAATTACATGAGAAGGCTTTAGCAATGACACCCCACGCTGGAAAGGCGGTTTGGGGAGTTGAGGTAATGTTGGACATTTAAATTTTTTTAACGCTGTGTCGGCAGTCGGATGCGATTGAGGTGTATTTCTTTGGATCTTTAGAAGATAACAAATACCATCAGCACAGAGAAGAAATAATCTTTAACGAAAAAGAATGTAAAGAATTTACATTACTATACTCAAGCTAATACAACTAAATGGTAAACCTATTAACTTTAACATAATATAGAACAATGAAATTGAACAGCTATATTATCAGATTGAACATATAATAAAGTCCTTTAAAAATAACACATAATTTTTATAATGGGCGATTTCAATGCGAAGATAAGAAATGGAAGGTTTGAGGACATAGTAAAAGATTTCGGATTCGATGAAAAAAACGATGGGGAAGACTGATTGCTGCAATTTCTCCATAAGCAAAACTTGATGATAAGTAAAACCTTTTGTCAACATTTAGCAAGACTACTGTGCACGTAAAGATCGCCTGAAGACACGAAGGAGCACTCAGTTAGGAACCAGATTGAATACATCACCATAATCCGGTAGATACTACCACCCGATATTCTCTGAAAACTCCAAAAGTAAAAATAACAGCAAGAAAGAAGCAAACTTAAAAATCTAGATGCTGCAAAAACTAATGCTGATAATCTAAATACAAAAATAAAAGATATTATACTAACCAACAAATCAAAGTAAAACAAACATGGCAAAACTTAGCAGACACAAAGAAGTGCGAAACAAACGGATTCGATGAAAAAAACGATGGGGAAGACTGATTGCTGCAATTCCTCCATAAGCAAAACTTGATGATAAGTAAAACCTTTTGTCAACATTTAGCAAGACGACTGTGCACGTAAAGATCGCCTGAAGACACGAAGGAGCACTCAGTTAGGAACCAGATTGAATACATCACCATAATCCGGTAGATACTACCACCCGATATTCTCTGAAAACCTTAGGTTCCTTAGGCTAGGGCAGCGGTTGGCAGACCGCGGCTCCAGAGCCACATGTGGCTCTTTGCACAGGCGTTTGCGGCTCTTTAGACATTTTCACTTCCATTTATGCAGCTTTATGAGATGGGTCATTTGAACAAACTTGTGTATAAAGCGTTCTCCCTACCACTCTACTCAACGCATATTTTTTTCCTACACACATCTGTTGTGTTTATTTTCCCGCTTATCAGTGCATTCGTTTGTTACGATTCGGATTTTGCCCTTTCAAACCTTTGTGTGTGCTCTTCTAACTTAAAAGTCTGCCGACCCCTGGGCTAGGGGAAAGATAACATTTTAATGTTAATGGAAAAACAGGGGAAAAAAACAAAAGACTGAATATACAAGTCAAGAATGATAAACAGCGAGAAAATCTTCGCTCATCTTCTTATGAAGAGAAACCGCTTAAAGAAGAAGAATTTGTTATCAAATATTTGATGTTTAACACTTCCTATTGATTAAGGGAAATCTTACATATATTCATTACTATTCTCTGTTAGGTGTATTCTTATCATGCTATATTTGTTCTAATTTTTCGTACGATAGTGCCTTTAAAAAAAGCTTTACAGGCTATAATCCATCGTGTCTTGGCCTATTTACTTAATAATTTCGCAACTTACCTCTAGTTATTCGTGTATGAACGTTGATCTGTCCGCTTTAGAGACTACAAGAAAACCTTCGATTAAGTAAGAAGCGAACGAAATATAGAAATCCTCAAACAAAGGGACCTTTATTATAATGATATTCGAATCATTTAAAATCTTTATTGAAACCACAAAGCCCTAATAAACGTGTAGGGTCATGACTTTCATAATATCAAAATCCGACGAGGTGTCCAACGAGGCAGTATACCATCCTTAATCCTGTTTAGAGCTTTGATGGAATAATCATATATCAAAAAACCATAACACCATCAGATATGCAGATGACACCGTGATTTTGCTATGGACATTTAAAATCTTCAGAGATGGATACTGTTAGCCAAGCCTATGGGCTAAAAATAAACTTATAGAAAACTATAAAAATGTAGTTATGGAAAGGAGCTTTGCCAATAATATTCCACCCTTATCTGCAATTGAGCGAGTGGAAAACTATCAGTATCTTAAAATTAGATTCTAAAACAACAACCATTAGACCACGAAAATGTGTAAACGTATCAAGATTGCAAGTAAAGAAACTTTTTATAAGTAGAAACTTATACCTATCTCTACGAATACGCATAATGCGATCTTCTTAATCCTAATATATAAAATAAAAGCCCTGATGCTGAAAAGCAAACATTAGAAAGCTAGAGTTCTTTAACGTGTATGTATTTCGCTTTATATTCAAAATACCGTCGATGGATTTCGTACAACCCATACAATGACGAAGTATTACAAAAAATGCAAAAAAAAAGAGCTTATCCTCTCAATTAAAAAACAAGATACTTGGGGCACCTGACTCGGGGAGAACGATACTTAATTTTACATATCCTTATGCTGTTATGCTAGAACAAAATCCAAAAAATCAGATGTGAAAGTCGCTGGAGAACATTTTAGTGGCGAGAATGATACAAATGAAATTAACCTTTTTATAGCTACAACTTTAAAATTAGAATCGCCTCGATGATTGTTAATCTTTGATAAGAGACAGTATCATAAAAAAGATGTCGCAATTTATTGTTTTTATCTTATCTTCTATTACTATTCTATTACTTTTATTTTGTTTTTTATTGTTAATATTCTTTTAAAGTATTTTGTGTGTTTCCACAAAAAAAACCGTACGACTAAATTGATAGCCTGATTTACACCAATGATCATTTACGCCTTCTGCTTCTGATTTATTCAAACGGCTATCATCGCCTGGAAACTTTGCGCTATAGGAGCTTAAAGGCCGTTTTTTATTTAAACCTGTCATTTATCGGTAAGAGTTTTTAGACCTCGCACTACCACGCTGGCCATTGCCAATTGGTAGTGGGTCTTCTCTTGAGGAATACCATTTCCTATATTTCTAGATGTAACGGTTATCCTACTGGGACTCGGTCGCCAAATTTTTTTTTTTTTTATCAAGATGTACCACATGCAGAAGAGGTTTTTATTTTAGGCTGGTATTTGACCAATTTAACCATCACCCTTACACATGAAGCTTTTATTGGGTCGCTATTTTATCGTGCGTTTTCCGATTAGTCCGAAAAAGTATCGTTTGATTTATATTAGGTGAAAACCGTTTTTACTCAAAATATGCGCAAGCATAAATACGCGTTAGCACAGGCCGAATTTCTTTTTCGGTAGTAAATTACCCCCAAGAGGGGCTTTTCTTAAACCAAGACTAATATTAAGAAGAAAAACTAATTAAAGGAATTTTTCCCTGTTTATTATTATTTTTTTTTGTTCCCTTGCAACCCCTGTATAAAATTTCTTTTTAACAGTTTTCCTTTAATTTATGCTTGGAAATTATAAAATAAAACTGTAATAAAACAAGTAATAAATTACAATTTTGCAGCGCTTTATAAATTTTAAAGGTTGTAATATTTCCATAAAAAATTATTACCATTTTTATTGTAGACAAAGAATAATTATTAAAGGGTTTGTTCTTGTATAATTTTAACAAAGCAAACGACGGAAATTTACATAATGATGCCGCAACTTAACCTTAACTTCTCCAAGAAAATTTATTGCACAAAGCATTGTAAAAATATGAATACAGCATAATTTTTCATTAAGACAATAAATCTTCTCACACTTTTAAAATTTTACATCAAAGCTAACATAAATTTAATTAAAGCTAAGATTTAAAGTAACCAGAGATAATTCATTAAGATTAATATTATGTTAGACATATTTTTTTTTAATTTAATAACAAGATTAGGTTTAAAAATTAATAAAAATTACTAAAATTCAAAATCTTAACGCTTAAAATGAATTTTTAATCTTTAAATATGATTTTTTCACTTATTGTTTTGATACGGTAAGATTAAAAAGCAGCAAATGTGTATTCAAGCATTAAATCAGGGATGCTGATTTTAGTTCATGACATAGAAAATCGATTCAATCTGGTTTTTCTTGTGTTAAAAGCATATTTAAGTATGATAACTTGTATATTACGCTTTTAAGAGCGTAAAAATGAAAAAGGGTATTCGTAAAAATATTTTAAATGTCCCTGGGGAATCAATTTCATTTCATTGAGAAGGCGTTTTTCGACAGCTTATATAAGATGATTTTAAAAGACGATAATAAAAAGGGAAACGATATTTTAAAAATTTGAAAAGCCCGACTTGTGATAAAATGCAATTTTATGTAAAAATACCTTTTTTGCGGTGGAATATTTCAAGATGGAAAACTATTTTGAAAGTTAGAGTCAAGAACCAATAAACCTAAGCAAATAAAACTTAGTTAACAAAAACTTAATTTTTAATTATCCAAAAACCCATACAAATTATAAAAAAAAACAGAAATAACAAATCATTTTCTATGCAAAATTTTTTTCTCAATTACTAGCTCACGGAAGATGTAAGGGGTTTTGACACGTTACACATCTTACACAATTATTTTTTACAATAAAAAAACCTTACTTGAAAAAGGAGAAAAATTAAAGATTGCTAATAAAATTCTCAAATATTTTAGAATTTAAGCTTTCGCGACTTGAGTCGATGTAAATTTTTTTAACAATTATAAAAAAGAAAAAAATATCAAACATCTATAACAAACGATACCATCCTTAAAAGCAGCTAGTGAAGAACATGTAGAAAGCGATCAAGATAAGAAAGATATTTAAAACAACATTTACTCTCTACCCTTATGGGAAATGTCTCGAAATGTATGTAAATAAAAAAAATCTAAAAAGTATTATGAAAATCATGCCTTGATAGTGTTTACAATTTTAAAATTGTGTTCTGGATTTATATCAACACCCTTTTTACCCTATTTACCCTTATTTAATCCGGCTGACGAGTGCAAAATCGTGGGTTCGCCCCACAACATGCAAATATTTATTTAAAATATTTAAATGTCCAACATTGCCACAACTCTCCAACTCGCCTTGCCAGCGTGGGGTTTTCATGGCCAAAAACCTTCCCTGGTCCGGAGTTACATGAGAAATTATGTAACTTCAGTGGTTCGGAATCCACGCTAAACTGTAGGTCCACCTGTAATGTAAGTTGCCAGCATTACAGGCAGAGAAGCTGACGACGACGACTGCTTATGCTTAAGATGTATTTTCTAACTTGTACCACGTCGTCTGCGAATCGTGGTTGGCTTGGATAGAAACCATTGATGTTTAAACCGCCCATTTAGTAAATAAAGGACAAGGACATTGTATTCGTTGGCTTTTTTGATGAGACGGGGTGGTCTATTGTACTAAACCCAGTACAAAATTTTGCCTGCTTTACCGGTCGATAGAAGAACTTTTTGACAGGAGTTGTTTATAATTTTTGTTAGTAATTTGTACATATGTTACAATAGGTTTTTGGTTTTTGTTTTCTTTTTTAAAAATTAGTACCACCTCTGAGTTCTGCAGTATCATGTACCCTGCCTTCTTCGAAGCATTTCTTTATTAGTATTAGAACTGCATCTATTAAAACGTTTTTATACATTTTCAAAATTTTGTTTAAGATTTGACCTTCTTTAGTTTTAATGCCGTTTCCAATTCGTCTCCATTAACTTTCTGTATTTGTCCGCTACAATAAGACCGTTTATTTTTTGTATTCTGTAGGTATTTTAACTTTCTCTTGACATCTTTGATCAAAGTTATTTCGTTATTTAAGAAGATTGACTAACTTCCCAAGAATTTTATTTTCCAAGAAGCCCTAGCAAACTAGAGCAAACTAGTGTACAATAGTCAGTTTTGTAACCAGTTTTTGCGTTTAAAAATCTTATGCCCGGTTTCATAAAACATTTTATTTCCCAAATAAAATTTACTTTGCTAATATATTAATTTGGCTATTAAATTACTTAAGTAATTTGTTTTTCTGTCAAGTAAATTTTTTTCAAATAATTTGACAAATAAAAGTCACAAGTGTAGGTTAGAATAAATCTAAGTTTTTAAATAAAATCATAGTTTTTCGCTGTTGCATGGTAGCCGCCACCAGGTGGCGCTATTATTTGTTAATTTAAATTCTCAAAGAGACAATAAAATACCTTTTGTAAATTTTTTATTCCC
>JARJDX010090521.1:0-18103 GCA_030264735.1 Gymnusa sp. GC000175
TAAGACACCAAAAGATAAGTGGCAACCTAGTGCTAACCAAAGGGTTCTCGGGCGACCACAGAAGAAATGGCTTGATAATGTCAAAGAAATAACCGGGCCAAATTGGAACCATATCGCAGAAGATGGAAAGAATTAAAGAGGCCTATGTCCACCATGGGACAAATGAAAGCTGAGGAGAGAAAGAGATAAATATTTTTGCTTCAGTAATTTTGGCTGTTAGTTAGCGGATAGTTATAATTTACTAAATCGATGATTTTTAACTATACAGAACACATTTTTAAATAAAAAATAAATATTTATCCTCAGCGGGTATCATTTCCAGACCCGCCACGTGGAAAGCATTATTCGAATATGACATCTATATCTACGTTTTGGACTTTCCCCCCCCCAGAATAATTTCTGCGGGCGCCTATGTAACCGTAAACCGGTAAGTCAATTTTTATATACCAAATTACCTGTAAATGAAAAGGTCGGGAAATTTACCAATATTCTTATAGTTTCCAGTTTATAAGCAGGGTTTTCAAATAAATTTCAATACATATTGAAAAAAATTTTGTATAAAAACACGCTAATTCTATGAGATGATTGTTTAAATTCATAATTTAGCGCGCGATGAAGAAAACTATAAGCGGAAATGCGCAGAAAAAAATGCACAACACAAAATTGGGTTTTACTTTGTACACGCGTTCGGGTTTAAGAAAATCAAATAAAATTGTATAGTTGTGTTAATAAAAAATGATTAATAAGTTAAGTTAAACCTAAATATAGTAAATAAGCAGTATTACTTATGCTTTAGTTCCTACTTGCACATTTTCAATAAAAAGTTTCTTTCTAAAATTTATTACCCAAAGTATACACATAGTTTAAAATTGAAAAATGTCGCAATTAGTAGGGAGCCCGTTTGCCTTCTTTATGGAACAAACAAGAAAACGTATGTTCATGAAACAATCTCAAGTAACTTTTGAAGAAGCTTTCATAGAAGCCAAAATGTTATGGAATGTAAGTGAAATAAATCTAAAACATATGTAACAAAGCAGTCTTAAAAAACAAAAACACATTAATTACATTTGATATTTTCAAGAATTTAATATTTATTGTAGGTCATGGATGAGGCTGAGCAAAATTTGTACCATCAAAAATTTATTGTATTCAATGAAGCTCATTCAATGACAAATGATAATAAATCTAATACTTCGAGTTCAAGTGCTGAAGAAAGCAGTTTCAAGGAGGTAGAAACATCAAGTGTTAATACCGATGAATTTGGACCTGCTAGTGGCTCTAAAAATTCAAGTAATAAAATTTTAAACCTTAAATTTAAATTATTATATTAAATATTAAATTTTTTCAGCCCTTGTAACATATAAGACTTTACGTAGACCTAAATCACAGAGAAATAGAACATCTAGATTTTATCAACAGAAATTGGAATATTCTAAAGCAAACGTTAAATTTTGCAAAGCTGATACTAGTGGTAAAAATGCTTCTTCTGATAGTTCAGATGAACAAGAAAGTCTTCCAGTAATCAGAAGACCTCTTCCAATCTTTAATAAACCAGTATCTTTCCTTGTTTACAATAAGAGTGATGGAAACAATAATAATACAGCTACTCAATCTGAGACTAACATAGAATCAACAAACTTGACAACCGAAGCAAACATTCCCACAATCAGCAATTTACCTTTTAATGGAATAAAAAGAAAATCAATGAATGATCGATTGCTTAAAATTAAATACGGCAATAATTACAATGCAATTTCTCCTCCTGCTCCCAATGTTGATGAGATTGAAAAAATGAAGGCTGCCCATTACGATGAAAATATGTATGGAACACATGACAAGAGATACAAAGGCATACTGAGGTCTAAGTGATGCTAAACTTTTGTTCCTATGCTTTGTTTGTTACGTAAAAATTGTAGTTTCTATGTTTTAATTGTTTTTAAGGTTTTGTCTTTTGAGGAATATTATTGAATAATCATATGAGAAATGTTATAAATTAACACAAATTTCTTCTTTCTTGATATAGTAATAATTGCATTGGATTATACAATGATTACATATGAAGAATTATACTCTTTAATTTATTTAATATGTAGTACGTTGCCTGTACTGAGATTTGTCCCTTTTAAAAAACAAACCGGTTTTTGAGTTTTTTTTAAATTTTGGAAAATAAAAATTTGTTGTCATGCTTTTTTCTAGTTGTGGACTGGAAAACTCCACTAGTAAAGTCATAAAGTGATAATATATTTATTCTCTGTTTCAATCAGAGGAGCACAATAAAAATCAGCCAACACAATATGTCCATTTGAATGTGGGTTGAAAAATTTAATGTAATTTAAGAAATAATATTTGATTTCTATTATTTACCTAAATTATTTAAGCAAACAAATATATGAATATCATTTATTTAAAACCATTTTGAATAAGTGGGTATTCAAGTAATGAAATAACATGAATGAATATCAAATGCATGTAATGAATTTATTTGCATTCAAAAATATAACTAAATTTATAATGTTTAGGTGTTTGTAAATATATTTTTATTTACAAGCAGTTTTAAATTATATATTAATATTTTCACTTGTTTTTCTAGGGTTTAGAAACATCTAATTGTTGTGATTACTAATTTGTTGCAATAATTATTTTTTTTGGGACAAATCTCTTAAATTTATGTTTTGTTGATCAAAACAAAATTATATTTATATATTCTTAATTACTATTTAGTATAGTTTATTGTATTATTTTTAAAGGACTAGAAATGTAACCACCAAATTACCATTTTTATATTTTTTGACTGAAATACAA
Source organism: Gymnusa sp. GC000175 (assembly GCA_030264735.1). Classification (NCBI taxonomy): domain Eukaryota; kingdom Metazoa; phylum Arthropoda; class Insecta; order Coleoptera; family Staphylinidae; genus Gymnusa; species Gymnusa sp. GC000175. The sequence continues at coordinate 2,803 of JARJDX010090521.1, forward strand.
AAAATTAAAAATAAATATTTTGTTTTACTAATTTTGTGTGATTTATAGGGAAAATCATTGCATTTTCAAGTGCATGAGTGGATCTCTAGAAATACTGAACAAAAATAGATGCTCTTAATTCTCAATAATAATAATTAGCCGAAGTGAGAATGTAAATGTTCAGTGAGGTGCAGTAACGTTTAGTGCCTAGGAGCGCAAATGAAATAAATCTGTCTGCACATAATTATTTGCAAGATATTAGGGGCTTCACTGTTTGACAAATTGTAAATAAATGAGCAAATTGTTTGTGATCAATAAAAGTTGAGCTTGGAAAACTCATTATTGTCTCTTCCAATGGCATTATTAACTTTGAAAATTTATTGTGGGTTACTTAAAAATTATTTTTTTTACTCCCACCTTTAAAATAGTCACATTTTGAACTGATATTGGTGTGCTAAGCGTCATTTTAAATACAATGATACGACTACTCTTTAAGCTTGGTGCCGTTTCGGGTGTTTATGGCACCTTAAAAACGCTCGAAGTTTTATTAAACAGGTCGAATTATTTTTTGACATCTAGCGTTATATCAAGTTGGTGTTTTGACGTCTGCTAGTTTCGCATTATAATATTAATCGAAAAGAGGCAGATTTTGAAATGGAAAGATTAGCCGGTACTAGATACCGTTGTCCAGGGGACGACCGAATGTATTTATTGTTCATCTAGAGGAGGCTCTTTCCTTATCCCCCAATAATTATTAAAAATGTGTACTGATTGATTAATATACAAATAAACTACTTTTGACTGTTTTTTTCTCAACCATTTTTCAAATTACAACTAAGAAGACAACAACATAGATATATAAAATTTCCTACAGTTAACTATTGCGATTATTTCACTAGCGAAATAATAATGATATTATTTCACTAATGAAATAACATAATAGAATCATTATTTTACTCATGCAATTATGTTTAGTATTATTTTGCTCCTAATGTTTAAAACGACATAGTAATAAAACAGGAAAAAATCGTTTCAACTCTTTTTAGTTTCTTTACTTCTTTAGTATGCAACCATTTATACAAGTTAGCGCTAAAATATTCATAAGCTGGCGGTAAACATGCCTGTGGTAAAAGTTCTTGATTTCACCGAGAGCGTCGCCATTTTATCTCGAAGCTTTTGCGAGTGAGTTTCGAAAAAATAATTTTTTGATGTAAAATATGCCAGTAAAGGTGGATATTACACCGCCACCACCAGCAAATTCGAAACAACCTGGAGTTACGAAATCATTGTTATACAACGGTTCGAAATTTCAGGGTTTTCAAAAATCTAAGGGAAATTCATATGAAGTGGAAGTAGTTTTGCAGGTTAGTTTTGAAAAATTCCTTTTATAAAACATTTTAATTTATTCTTATACTTGTTTTATAATGTAATCTTAATTCCTTTGTGTTTTATAAAGTTGCTATTTTTAGTTGTGATTGATAAAACACTATAAATAACAACTTATGGCATATGTGCATTTGACATTTAAAAACCACTCCTCCATTTATCGGCGGTAAATTTAAATTTGTTCCAATAATTTTTAGCATGTTGATGAAGAAAATTCGTACTTATGTGGATATTTACAAATAAATGGCCTTACTGATGAATATCCAACTTTGACCACTTTTTTTGATGGGGAAATTATAAGTCAAAAATATCCTTTCTTAACTAGAAAATGGGACGCTGATGAAGATGTTGATAAAAAACATTGGGTAAGTTCACATAAAATTTAGATTTATACGGAGCACGTAAATAGTATTTAAATGATAAAAATTTTACTTGTTCTGAGCATTCCAATTAAGTTGGGGCAACCATTATTATTAAACTGTAATTTTATTTCAGAGCAAATTTTCATCATTTTGTCAGTATTCAAAAACATTTAATTCGGATACCTTTGACTATAAGGCTTTAGCAGATACGGATTACGTTTTTATGCGATGGAAGGAACACTTTTTAGTTCCCGATCATACGATTCGAGATATAAGTGGAGCTTCATTTGCTGGCTTTTATTACATATGTTTTCAAAAATCAAAAGCCAACATTGAAGGGTATTATTACCACCGAAGTTCTGAATGGTAATTTTTTTAATTGCTTTACAATCACGTTTTTAAATTTTTATTATTTATAGGTATCAATCATTAAATTTAACGCACGTTCCAGAGCACAGCATACAAATTTATGAATTCAGGTGAAGCGTATTAACTAGTTTTAAGAAACAAAAATCACACTAATTTGCTTCAAAAGTATTTATTGCACCAGTGTTGTTCCTTTTTTTATATAGTTTACAAGTTGCTTTGTTGAATTTTAATTTGTTCTAAATTGGTGCAGTAAAAACTTTGGCATTACCTTTTTCCTTTCTCTTCCTTTTTAATGAATTTGCAAAATTTTGCTTCTTATGATTAACATTTATATATGTTGTAACCAAAACGCACATGGAAGCAGCATTTTAGGATAGGATATGACAAATTGACTATTGTGAAATATTTCTTCATGCACTGTACAAAATATATTTTACAACTTAATCAAATTTTTAGAATATTTATTAAACATATTGACTAGTCATGCGTATTTTTATATGTGACGCAGATTTTGATTTAGTTGTAAAAAGCCAAAATATCAACCTAACAATATTCACTATTTTTGCCTAAATATTATGCTTTACAAGTTTTACACCTGATTTTTTAATTATATGAAACCAGGGGCAGGTTTGACCATCTGGCAATCCCACATTAACCAGGAATTATTTAAAAAAATTCTTGTTCAATCCGCCTCTGCACAAGACAAGTATTTTATTTCAAATTTTATGTGGATATTAAATTTTTTGCTTAATGATCAGAAGCATTCAAATATTTACAATGAGATATCCAAAAATTGGTTAATTTTGGAGTTCTGCATGGATACAAAAAGATCCATGAACTATGCCATAATTAAAACAAAATCAAAAATTTATATCTAGGATTCATTTTATGGGATCTAGTAGTTTAATTTTTGGGTAAAATAGGTAAACCAAAGGTTTATTTGTATCACGTTCAAGTTAATTGCATCTATTTCTTAGAAAATAAATATTTTAAAAACGTTAATAGTCAAAACATTTTTTTATTGGGTGAAGTTTATTGCTTAGAGAAAAGTTGAGTCGAGAACACATAATTATTTTTATTATTATAACTATTTTTTGATTTGCAAGCAGAGTGTTGAAATATCTTATTTATTTTTTCTAAATATTTTACTTCTATACAGCAACTTAGATGGAGCTAGTGTCGCGTCTCCCTAATAGTTTTCTACTGGTATACAGGTTGAGTGGTACACTTACCACAGATATCTTATGGTTGTAATATTAAAAATGCAACTTAGTAAACTGACTAGTCAGTGCAATTGAGTGCATTATTACCACTGTCACTACATCTGTGCAAGTGCAAAAAAGTTGTAATTGTGTTTAGCTGATTTTAGGGATTCTTGCACTTTTACAAAAACTGCAAGAGTGCAATGAGCGTGGATTTAGTGCATCCACTCATTTTACCAGTAAAAACGATATAAATTAAATCGGTTCCTTCCAATTTGTAAAAATATGGTGTAATATTTGTAAATTCAGCAATATATAATTAATTATTAAATGTTTTTGGAATATAACAAAAAAGGCTTGGCATAGATATTAAAAAATTATGTTGATGTTTGATAATTAATGTGAATAATTATAATTTTACATGACATTTTAATATTGCTCATTATATTATTAATGGCAATTGATATTACATTTGTACTGATTATTTCATTAAGGTTTAGATGTTTGTACTTTTTAAAGTCTACTTAAATTAATTCGGTCTATCATAAGAAGAAATAATTTTTGTAAAGTATTTTTTAGACGATACATTGTTTTCTGTATATTGTGTATAAATATATTTTTTGAATTGTTTACTTTGATTTCATTTTTTATTTCCCCTGGAAATTCTACAAACAGAAATTTATATTACTGGGTGTCCCATTTTATTCCGCCACCTGAGATAACTCTACACTAGTGCTTCGGATCAAAAATTGTTCCGAATAAAAAGTTGTTGGTTATGAGGGGGACATCTGATGCCGTCGACTATGCCCCCCCAGCCCCCCGGCGGGAACAGGGGGCAACTTTAAAATCTTAGTTGGAAACCCCTATTTTTTATTGCAGATTCGAAAAGAGCGTGAAAAACTAGGTTTTATCCGAGAACTTTTTTTTATTTGCGACAGGTGGCGCTGTAATCGCCAAAATATTATTTTTATGTAATTGAGAATTACTTACCCTATAAACTTAAAAAACCATTAGGTTTTTCAGAAAAAATAAATTGAATGTTAAAAAAAGACAATATTCACTCCAGTCATTTCGACTCTTTTTCAAATTTTTACGTGCTCTGTATCAGATATGGCATTATTTAATAAAATAAATCGTTTTCGTCACCTTTTCATATTTTCGCAGGCGGAAAGAAATATTAACAATGTGGTTAGGGGACTAATTGGCCACACCCCCTACACGAAGCATTGACCTAGCTTCACAAACAGCACAATAAAATAATGTGTGAAGCATTTTATTTTTTTATTTTGTAGCAACAAATTTGACTTTTGTTAGTACATGTAATATTAACACTAAAAATCCATTTTATTGCTTTGATTTAGAAAAAAATGAAAATACACAGAATTAACAAAAAACACGTCAATATCTCTATAGGTGCTGAAAAATAATATTTATTTATTTAACTAAATAATTCATTTCATCTGAAAACTAAAAACATAGTTTATATTTTTTGTAGAGCGTTATAAAATTTATGTAGATGAAGGTGGTTGGTTTTAATCTGAAAAATTAAATAAATAATACTTCATAACAATAAAATTTACATAAGCATCCTAATAAATACAAGTTACTTCCTCTGTCCCAAGCTATGGTATACATTTCTTTAAAATCCTTTGATTATTGCTTAATTTAAAGAAGTTAATGAGTTTCAATCACTTTATGTTGATAAAAATAATTTGTTCGCGATCCAAATTAATTTTTCTCGCCATATTTTATTACACCAAGTGGGTAAAATAAGGTTATGACAGATTATAATAATAGTAACTCAGTGCTTTTTTGTGTATTTTCTGTGGCTTGGCTGTTTTCTGGGTGCTTTTTATATTTGATAAATTTGTAAATATTGGTTAAATATTAATTAATAAAGTACCCACTACAAAGAAGTACATTTTTCTCCACTAGAGGGCGTATCGCTTAGCTTGAATCGCCTATACTTAATTAATACTTGTGTATGCGCAGTGCTTAAAAAAAACTTAACTTAACTCTTCCTGTCAGTTGAAAACATCACTTGTTTTGTATGATAGGTATAATAAAAAAATAATGGTTTCTGGATGAAAAGAGACCAAACTAAGCATTCACTGGTAGGGCCAAAAATTATAAATTTCGGATCAAAATCAAATCAAAAGTTAAGAGTTGAGTTTTAATAGAATTAACTAAAGAAAAATGAATTTTTTTGTTTTGTATACTATAATTTGGGACAAAACAAAAACGGAAATCTATACAATAATTTGGGACAAGGGAGCATTAAATTTTATAAATAGTTCTAAACAAAATCTACAATTATTTTGTTAAATAACAAAATGTTAATTTGAAGTTTTTTTAAATTGTACATTTGAAAAGTTACATAAATATTGACTAAAATATTATATATGATACACAAATATATTTACAAGATTAGTTGTAATTTCTACTTTTTTCTACATAAAAAAATATCATTCACAATTCACATCCAATTAAAAAGGTACTTTTTTTAATGATTTCATACTACTCAGTCAGGTATTTGTATTTTTTTGTAATTTGCAGCATGACAGCAAAAAAAAATGAAAATAGCTTAAAATGATTGAATAATGTTAAAAAAAAAATACTTAGGACGGTTAGATTAAACTGCCTTATTTACAAAAAAGAACTAGCAATAATAAATATAAAAATGTAAGCTAAAATTTTCAGCTTGTTATGATTTTAAGTAATTATTATTCTTTAATCAGAATTAAAATTTTAATTATTGCTTTATTTTTACTAGTTAGTAGCCCTGCAATCTGTTTAAAACGCGTGATTTAAAAAACACAAGAATTGTCACTTTGTTTTTATCATGATATATTACAACTGTTTCTGGGCACACAACTGCGGGGTTCAGTTTGTGTAAATTGCGTACTTAGTAACCTGTACAGTTTTTTTTCACTTGTCGGTATACTACTATGCTTATATCTGATTTGAGTGCGGGTTGTAGTAAGCGCGTAAGATTTCAAATGAGATTTTACACTTATAGGAAGAGGTAACTGTTCAATGCTGTAAACCGTTGTTTTAGCTACAATGGCTCTACAGCAAAGTTCTTGTAGACTTAACACTAAAAAACAAAAAGTTAAATTTAAGTTAACAAAAACGTTTCATGTGGTATAAGCAGCAGGCTTTCTTTTTGTCTACTCATTTTGAGCAACTGGAAAGCTATAAAGTAGTCTAAATTCTAAAAATAAAATGTTGAAACAAGTAATACGCTCCTAAATTTTTATTTTGGCGCCACGCGGCTAAGTGTAAGGGTGCACGAGTCCGCTAACCGCCGCCGCGGTTTGCTCTACCGGATCCCGTCGTGGTTTTGGTTGTTTTATTAAGTGTTTGCCCAATATGGAACTAGGAGTCAAAGCTGCTGTGGTCATCTGATTCTTGCATTAATTGACAAAGAAAAAACGCCCCAAACGGAGACAAAAAAGAAATTAAACTCTTTCCTCCCACATTTTTATTTTTAAAAATCCTGTCACTACTTTTCTTTCATATTCCATATTGTTGGACTATTTTCAATTTTAAAAATAAACATTTTTGTCCATTATGAAATAAATTGAACGTCTTTATATGAATAAAAACCGCGTGCGAATGCGTTGTCTACAATCTTATTCTGCACATCTCGGCAACCGCACCTGCGCGATTGGCGAGATCACCCGCGCACCCTCGCGGTTAGACGTTAGCTGTGCGTTGTCATGTATCTACTTCTATACATTTAAAAACCGCTCAACCGCGCACTGGCGGCTCCTGCGTTATCACCCTAAGAAGTTGATGTATTATGTATACAGGGTGTTTAATAAATGGTTTCACTATTTTCTAGTAAAAATGATAAAACCAAATGTATACCTTTATTTGATCTCCATAATCTTTCCATTCCATTTCTTTGCAGAGCCATTCGTGATAACTCACAAAAGCTTTCTAAAATATTAAAATTGCAAAGTGGAGAGATTTCAAAGAATGCCATGTTGTGTTTCTCAGCATACAATCTGGCATCTCTTTCGCTGACTTTTCTTTTAAACGCAAAATGAAGTCTATTTCCAACCAAAACTTTCGGAACTCCAGGTGCATGCTTTAAAAAAAATGTAAAAGAAAATACTCGTTAAATATTTTAATTAATCTTAACCTCGTCAACTTCTTTGAGCCAACGATCAAGCCCATCAAAAGACCATCGGTTGGTGATGTCATAAACTAAAAGTACGCCTTGAGCACCTCTGGAATATGATCGGATGATTGTGCAAAATCTTCCTTGTCCAGATGTGTCCCATAATTGAAGTTTTACCCTTTTTCCATCAAGAAGAATAGTTTTTGTTTTATAGGCTGTTAAAAAACGGAAAATAATTATGCATTATTTTAATTACATTGTAATTAAAATGATTTTTTAAATTTTAATTTGACACAAATTATTTCTCACACATTTAATGCAACAATAAGACTTTTAATTGTTGCTTCAATTACAGTTACATTAATTTATATAATTTCTTAGCCTAAAAAATATTGTATTGTTACTCTTTAAAAAGAAAAAAGGAAGTGATGTATACTGCTTGAAAATTGTAATTGTAATTTTAGATGCAAATTAAGTTTATTATTGTACCAAATAATTTTCATTTAAGTTATATAATTTACTCAAATGTACTAAAAAAATATATTACAAAAAACGAGAAAACCCGCCAGGTTGCTAAAGAGTGAGGGGGAGTAATAACAAGCCTTTTAAAAACAAGGTTTCATCTGGACCGGATAATGTAAAGGGCTCCTGCCAGGACATGGTGAAACTGTTAAAGGATGCTAAAAAGATGTTTTTATTGGTATGGTACATCTAAAAAAAAGTCTTAGCAAAGGGGCAAAGGCCCACACTAGTTAGTCTTGCTAGCTAACGTCGGAGAACTTCCGGCGCTTAAAAACCAATAAACCCCGAGAACGGGTGTTTTTTTCGACAGAAAAACTAAGTTATCCATATCTGAAGGATGATGCGATGAATTTGCGCCCAATTCTTTTGAAAGGAAAAACAGTATGCAAGAAATTCTAAAGTGCATCGGAATTCGGACGGAAATTCACGACGACAAATCATGCAAATTGGTTGCTGGAATGTTCAAGGGCTCAGTAAAAAATATAATGAAATTTTTAAAAGATTTGTCTTCTCCATTGCCCAGACGGCTAACTGATCGGCCTGGAAATTCATATTTAAGCATTTAACAAAAATTGAAAGGTCCCAGTGATTATTGGCTGAAATCCACCAAACAGAAGTGGTAGTTTATTGGTTACGTTTTTCGAATTTGCAAAAATTTTAAAAACTATCAAGTTTATGGAAAAAACATAAGAGTACAAAAATGTTTCGAATTAAATTTGCAACAAACTTTGATTTTATCATTTTTTCAAAATTTAACATTTTAGGAACTCATCCTTGTTCGTTGCCAAGTAACATTTTATTGAATTTATTCCCATCAAGTAGCATAGACAGAATATCATTAAAATCAGCTGACAATTAATAAAATAAGGATATATATCATTCAAAAGTGACGAAAGTTACTTTCAGAATACCAACACACTTTTCAACATATTGAAGTTGCAGAGATATACTGCCAATCTAATTGGCTGATATTTCAAATTCATAAATGAAATTCGTGTTTTGACCACAGCTTCATTTTTTGTTCCTTAAATATTTACAAAAAAAATTACTAATAAATCAGTTGATGGATTTCATCCAAAATTGACGGGGATCTCACAATTTTTCTTAAAAACCTAAATATGTATTTCTAGGTCGATCAGTGAAGCCATCTGGGCTACAGAGAGGACAGTAACCAGACAAACCACATTCGAAAATCATTTTTCTAAATGAGGGCAGTCAAAAACTGATATTTTCGCAAAAATCTCGATTTTGATAATTTTTCACGATTACTATACTCTTTTTTACTTCGTAAATGGAAGTAAAAGAGCATAAGAAAGTTGTGTAATTTTGATTGGTGGTCAACATCGACCACCTGAAATAGTTTCTAAGCAACACAAATTTATTTTTTGAAAACCCAGTCAATAATAACTTTTAATAAAAAAAAACTTCTAGTGCTTTTTAATAATAATAATAATAATCTAATAAAATATCATCGCCTTGTTACAAACTAATCGATTAATGAAAAGATATAAAATAATACATACACTTACCACTGCCGCTACAAAAAGGAGATTCAGAAGACCCATCATCTAAGCCTGAAAGTATTTCTTGTTTTCCAACATCACTATCTCCAACAAGTAAAAATTTTAATAAGTAATCATATGATTTTTGAGGGGGCCGACTGCTATCCTCAGCCATAATAATGGGATAGATGTGATTGTAACCATAATAATCACTATTAAAAATTCTAATTGCAAAAATTAAATTTTTACATGTCCTTTTTTATAATTCTATGATGCAATTTCTATATGATTGCAAATTTAATAGTTCTTAAGATTTTTGAACTGTCTGCTGTGTAAATGGAATGCACATTCTTTAAATTTTTTTCTGTGTTTGCAGCAAATATGTGGTATAAATTCCAATTTATTTTATTTTTAAAACAGAAGGTCGTTTACAACTAATACTATAATTCTGGATATATTTAAAATTTTATTCGAGATTTTTGCTTTATGATAACCTTAATGATTTCTCGTGTTTTGCAATAATTTTTTTGCAAAGAACTTTACACATTTACTGATTTTGCACTTATTTTTGTTGAAACAACAAACAAGATGGTGAACTGTCAAGAATTATATGGTGATATTTTTAGTAACTTTTGTATTTAGAACGAAATTCCCTAAAGATTTAAATTTAAATTGATAGGAAATTTTTGTCATTACTTTCTATCTATGTAATAACTTTCACCGAATCTCTGAGTTAATGCTCGTTTTAACATCCGGAATAAAAATTTAATGACATTTCCATGTTTATTTAACTTTCACATTCGCAAAAAAACCTAACAGAATTAACAGGCAATGATTTTTTTTTCTGTAATTTAAAAACAATTTTAACTTACAGATGCCCATTTAAAATAAAATTAGGATGAAATTAAAATTAATATATTTATTTCATGCGATCGTTAAAATTTCTTTAACATGTTTATTATATAGGGTGTTTCATAATTCGCTTCTTGTGGCAAGAGTCGCCCTAGTGGCACTTAGATGAACTAAATGTAGGTTATAAATAGAATAATTGTGTTATATGTTAATGAAATGTCTTGTAAATTAAGTAAACAGTTTTTAACATGTATAAAAATAAAGAGGACACCAAAGAAATATTGCACTGACTGCAGATGTAGAAGTACACATTAAAATGCATGCACGACGGACTTCTTTAAACGCAGTAATTAAGAAATTAATGTCAACTAGCATTAAAGATGATAGGAAAACCTACTATCTTTGTGTGTACATAGCACTTCAGTAAAATAAAAATGTTTAGGTATGTCATATTATAATCTAGGTACTGTTAAATGTTTGTATTGTAAAATTTATCATATTTATCAAGTTAAAAAAATAAGAAAAATGCGCACCACTTTTAGTTGGAGCTAGATTCACAGGAACTTTTCAGTTTTTGTTAAAAGCTTAAATATGAATTAACAACTGACCAGTTAAGTCGTCTGGGCATTGGTGATTCATTTTCATTTTTACCGCCATATTTTAGGTCGGAGCTTAAGCTCGTAGTAGAAGGTATATAATATATAATCCTTTTACTTCAATTCGGAGCAGAGGCCCTCGATGTATAGCCTGAAGCGTGTTCTGTTCTGCGCAACAATCTTCATTTCGCTCCATAGTTTGTTCATACGAGCAACCTTCACCTGTACTGTTCGTCTCCATGTTATTTTTGTACACCTTGGGGATTCCGGTCTAAAGCTTGCCTCGAAATCATCTCTGAAGGTTTGCGTAGTGTGTGTCTTATTCATCTCCAACGTCTTCGGCAGATTTTGTTGGTGATAGAGGATTTGTCTTTGAGTCGTCATATCATAAGTTCTCATTGAAGATTTTCTCAGGCCAGATGATATATTCCGTAAACTTTTGTCTGTAAAAACCTACAGTCCGTCTGTATCCGCCTGTATGTATCGCCATGTCTCACACCCATACAGGAAAATTGGTTTAATGCAGGATCTAAATATTCTGGGTGTCGCTCCTCTGGTTAGAGAGCTGGATTTCCTTTCCGAATGGATTCTTCCGAAAGTTGCTCTCGCCTTTCTAATTCTACTTTCAATGTTCGCTATTCCACCGCCCATTGGCTGGGGATACAACAGTGCCTAAATATCAGAAGGTGTCAACTTCTTCTATTAAAAGAGTGTCATCAATGTTGAAGATAATTTTGGAGCGCGTGTTTGTACTCATTAACTTTGTCTTGTCAGCGTTTTTACTCTGCCCGGTTTTCTTTGCTTTGGTATTAAAGAGCTTTTATTATAGTTTGCATGCCGGAATGGGTTTTAAAGAGAAGACAGACATTGCCTGCATAGTCCAAGTGTCGGAGGCTGCAATACATTGTATTGCCATTGCGAATACTGATAAATAGTAGGGGCGAGAGTGGGTATCTTTGCTTTACGCCATTGATTGAAGCAAAAGGTTTGCTGTAAGTACCTCTATGTAGCACCGATGATGTTGCCATCGTGATACGAATATGTTTTTCTCGCAAAGCATTTTATATGGCATGACGCGTTATTGTGTCAAATGTTATTCAAAAGTATACGAAAGTGTATACTTTTGAAGAAACTGGTTGAATCTAAGAAAAACAGAGCGAAAATGGGCAGAGGTGATGTATGTATGTATGGTCCCGTTTTTGAGCGAGAGTTCTTGCTTTCGCGTGTAGATAGCCTTACAGACATTCAGCCTAATTTTTAATGTGAGTAACAGACGGGACCAACGGCTTCTGAACTATCGAAGAGGAGAAAGAAATTTTAAATCTAAAGTTATAAATTGTGCAGGATTTGAACATGGGACCCCTAGCATGCGTTTTACAGTTCGGCTACTCTGTTCTCGGTGATATAGTTAGAACAGAATAAAAGAAGAGTGCTAAAAGAGGAGAAAGAATAAGAGGAAGAAGGAGAATAACTGTTAGCAGTTAGGAGCTAGATTAAGATGCGGAAATTACGAGAATGCAAAAGTTTACCTTATACACGGTTAAGGCGAAGAGCTAATAAAGATTATAAAAGCCATTGTAATATAAAAATGAATAGAAATAAGGATCAAATCGAAAATTAAATTTAAAAGTTAACCTTGTAACGCTCATAACTGATAAAAAAAAGCATTACGCATAAAAAGCTACGAATAATAAAGTAATTTACTGACATAGATAATTTTTAAAATAATATAAATATTTATATAAGTAGCTCATTTCTTGCTTTTTTATTCTAAGAAGCTTTGCATATACTATTTTCCAAAAAAAAATTGGCGTTTGCATAGAATTCCAAAAAATAGTGTACGTTGAAGAAAAAAAATTGCTTACATGTTTGCACAGAAAGAACTAAAAAAAACGCAGCGATTAGAATAATGAGGACCTCATTATTTAAATCATATTCAAAAATTATAAAAAAAAAACGTGTCCGTACTTCTGCATTATTTTTAGTCGAGTTATATATGCATTATTTAAAAAAAAAACTTTATCATTATTTTCAGCGATAATACTTTATCAAGGTATATAGACCAGAACTATTCATGGTGCTATCTCCTTCCAACACACCTTTTACACCTACGTTGAAACGAGCTAGAATTACTGATATGGCCTTATAATGATAAGTATGTTAAATTCGAAAAATACTTATTGTTTTTATTTTTAGTGTTGGCGTTTAGTTTATTCCAACATTAAACTTCGAAGTGGTAAAATCTAAATCACTCTTCATTGAAGTAAGTTTTTTTTTACCTAAGTATTAAGGCGCAATTAATAATTGAATGTGTTTATTAATTATATATTTTACTTCTTTAATTTTTTACCAAATTATTTAATTTACTATCAAAGTAAAACAAAAAGCAGCAACTTTTAATTAATTCGAATTAAAAGGTTGACTTACCTTCAGTATTAAATGTAGACGTGGTGCATTTTAGTTTAATTTTTTGGTTGTTTTCTTTTGTAATTATTGCTTAATTTAAAAATTTAAATGAATTAATCACATTTAATTCGATTAATTTGCGTCTTGTTTTATAACGCACATTGTTTGTAAATATACTTTTGTTTCATTAATTATAATTGAAGATAACTGTTTTCGTAAATTAAATTAAGACATGTTTGGTGCAATTTTTTAAAATTAAATTTTCTTATTGTTTGGGCTTTTATTAAACATTTATCTAAGAATATTGAATATTATGCAATACTAATTAAAACATACTACCTATTTGTTCAAAAAAGTAGTAAATTTTTACCTTTATTATTTCCGTTGTCCAACGACAAGGTTTGAATTTTCTTGGCGATTGTTATAGTTGCCCACGTAATTGCAAATCACAAATTAAAGTTCTAAACTCCATGCGATGTAAAAGAAATTGTTTATAAATTTATTGTTTAATTTAAGATGCACAAACCTATGCAAATTTTGGCGAACTAAATTGTATTGATACATTGGCTAGCCAACGTGTGCTTATCTCAAGATTGGGACAAGGTGAGTTTTTGATACTTTGAGTATATTTTGGTTGTTAATATGAAAAGAGCATTTTAAAATACATATTGCAAAGTAAGAGTTGTTTTCTTTATAATTTATGTAATAAATTCATGGAAAAAATGTGGTTTTAAAGTTCTCTGTAATTAATGAATGAAAATTTTTTCAGTTTTTTGCGTGCAATTTTTAATGTGTTTTGAAAACACGTTGTAGACAATTATTTTAGCTACAAATATTCTTTTCTCTATATATTTTTAGCCTGTATCACCTCTTAAACGGCTGTTAGAATTAAAAAATTGGGACCTCTGAAAACAGGCTGCAAATTGTAACCAGAATAATTTTCTTTACGAAATATGTGAAAACGAATAATTTAAAAATCTAGAAAAGTTTTTAGACCAAATTGAAATTAAACCAGTTTTGTTCTCGATTTTAAATTTTTTGACCGACTTAAAACGTGTTGTAAGAAGTTGTAGACAATTGTTTAGGCTAGAAAATATCTTTTTCTAATATTTTTTGGTTTATACTTTACATTAAGCTCAGAATCGACTGTTAAAAGAGTTTTCAAAGTATATCAAGACGGGGATTTTAAGAATTTAATAAATTTGTACAAATTGAAAATTAGGACCTTGCTAAAAAAGGGTGAAAATATATGGAAAAGAGGTTTAAAAATTAAAAAAAATTTAGTTCAAACTATCAAATTATTCATTTTCATGCGTATAACTTTAAAAAATATTTGACAGACATAAAAGCTTGTTACATAAGGTTGTAGACTATAATTTTGGCTATAATATATCTTTTTGTGTATTAAGTTCAGAATCGATTTGATGTGCTTTTAAAATATCACAAAACAAGGGTATTATAAATATTTCACAAATTTAAACAGGAATTTTTAGATACTAGTGACTTAGTTAAAAAATTGCTATAATCAGCATGCTTTTTTGATAATATATGTAAATCAGCGATTTAAAAATTTCGAAAAATCCGTTATTTTTATTTTGGATCAAATGTGTATGGATTTTGTTCACTATTTTTCTAGAGAATTAAATTCTTTTTTCCTTTATTTTTTATTTCCATTAGAAAACCAACCAGAAGCAGACTGCAGTCGACCATAAAGTGTTTGATTTTATCTCAGAATACATTTTTAAGTTAAGTGGTCAGCCTTTTACGACGACACTGCTGGCGCATTGCCTCTCCCCTGCCTGTAATGCTGGCAACTTACATTACAGATGGACCTATAGTTTAGCGTGGATTCCAAACCACTGAAGTTACATATCTCATCTAACTCTGGACCAGAGAAAGTGTTTAGCCAATAAACCCTACGCTGGCGAGGCGGGTTGGGGCAGTGTTGAACATTTAAATATTTAAATAAATATTTTGCATGCTGTGGGGCGCGAAC
>JARJDX010090553.1:0-12387 GCA_030264735.1 Gymnusa sp. GC000175
CTTCTCAGCCTAATCGCTTGTAGCTTTTATCTTAGTGCCACCCTTGGGGTTCTCTTATCTGACACTCTGTTAACGTGGCAGAGTATCAGCCGTTTTTCTAGTTTTTGTACAGGACTTGCTACCGTATGCTACTATAGGTCGGATTAGCATTTTTTACAGTCTTGTTTTAGTGTTTCTGTGGACATCCCATGATTTAATTACATGGAGTATCGAGTAGAAGGATCAGTTGGCTGCGTTAATCCGTTTAGCAGTTCTTTATTTTCGTTGTTTTTGGGGGACAGGTTACATCTTAGGTAGACGAATTCGTTCACTCTTTTAAAACAGTGTTCTACGTTTACTTTGTTTTGTGGCGGTCGGACTTTCTTGTATTTTCTTGTTTTTGTTTTTCCATAATTTACTTCTATACCAATTTTTCCTGCGGCTGATTCTTCTTGAGTCTTCCTAGGATATTTATGTCGTCAGCACATCCTATAATTTGTGTTTACTTGTTTAGTAATACATCTGTTAGTTCTGGGCTTACTTTCGTCGGTGAACAGGTGATATATACATCTACATCATATTAAAAAAGTTTATTTCTATGTAGGCATCTCTGATGTTGTTTTCCTGAAACTTTCTCTTTGCTTTCAGAAGAAGTGGGTTTATTTGAGCTCTGCATTTCTTGTCTGCTTCTCGACGCGACTGCATGTAAGCTCTTTCTTCGCTCTTGTTGGTCTGTTCAAGTATGCGTTACGATCATTATTTCGTTTGTGTACAGCTTTTTTCGTGTATTTTACGTGGAGTATGTCCTATAGATGTTTCTGCCGCCTGTGTGATAGATATTTTTATGCGGTTTCACGTGTTTTTTAAATCTGAAGGCTCTAAAGCTAAGGTCTGTTTATTTGGATGTGGTATGTTGTGTGCCTCAATGTTTTCTTCGAGGCACTGTAGTTTTTTTACTAAGGCTTGAGCCTGTGTTCTTATGTTTTTAGATATTCGAGCTCTATATATATATCATAAAGTCCAACCACCAAGTAGTGGTCCGTCTCACAGCTGGCTCCGCGATAGCTACGATCATTCAAAAACTAAAAGCTCTTCTCCTCTCGATTAATCCATGATCTATTAGGTGTCTTGGGAATTGTGTTGAGCATATTTCTTGTGACCGCGAAATCAATTGCTCTCAGACCATTGTCTCATGAATTATTTGTAAAAGCTATTTCTTCCAATAATGCTTGCATACATTCGTTCTTTTCCAATCTTAGCATTGAGGTCTCCGATCACGATTTTGATGCCATTCGCAGGTGTTGCATTACAGACTGGCTCTAGTTTTTTGTATAAGTCTCCTTTGTGATGTCATCCTTCTCTTCTTTTTCAGTATGTACGTTTATAATTAAAAGCATCATATAAGCATATTCTTTCTATAGAGAATCTCCTATTCTCTGTAGGTGCAGTTTCATTTGCAGTTTTATTTATTTCATTCTTCGTAATTTTTTTAATTTCAGCGTTTGATACTTTCTTCTTCTTTCTTTTGCACTATTGTAATTTATTATTAAATTCTAGCTTCGACTAGATAATGATAAAAAACCATCCATTTTCAATATCGGTGGCGATCCTATCCAAGAGATAGGATACTTGAATGTGGTCTATTTAAATGGCTTTACTCGTAGCTGTGATTTTCTGATTTTCCGTGTTTCCTTATGAATATTTCCACTTGCAAAGTAAGTAACCTTTAGATTAGCCAAGTGCAAATTTTCCTGGGATTGTTCGCATAAGCAAATTATGCAACCCTGAGGCCATTTTTGCTAGTTTTTTCGTATAGGTTGTGGTTTTTTAATATATTTGGAAAATCTCTTCTTTTCCTAACTTAGTATTGTAGTCTCCTAATATGCTTATTCTATCAAAACATCCTGTCTTGGTTCGCATATTTCTTATAATTTTTCAAATAATTTGTCTGTTATTTAATTTTCCGCCAACTCAGTTGGTACATTTATGTTGACAAATGTTACGTTCATCCTTTTAAACTTAATGTGCACACCCTTTTTTAAAT
The DNA here is from genome assembly GCA_030264735.1 of Gymnusa sp. GC000175. Classification (NCBI taxonomy): domain Eukaryota; kingdom Metazoa; phylum Arthropoda; class Insecta; order Coleoptera; family Staphylinidae; genus Gymnusa; species Gymnusa sp. GC000175. Next base: position 2,024 of record JARJDX010090553.1, read on the forward strand.
AGATCAAAACTTAGCACAATTCTCTGGGTTGGCAATGTAAATATCAATATTTTAGCGTTTAGGGACCCTCTGACAAATAAATAATTTAAATCATTTTGCGCTATCCTAGGTCTTTTTTAAAATTGTTTACTTGTACAGGTAAATTATTACACGCTTAATATTACTTAAGATTTCGATTTTGACGAATAATAAAAGAAAACGCTCGGTTAATAGTGCTACTAGAGATTCGGTCCTGTTCAAAGTAGTTTACCTGTTACCTACACAGGTAAAGCTAAGTCGCAAATCATTATATACTTAACATTAGTTAAGAATTTCATTTATAGATGGCAGAATGCTATAATTTCAAATAAATACATCAGTATGAATCGTAAAGTGTGATTTTTTTAATTGCTAATTATTTTATAATACGTATTATAATAAAATAACGCAATTTCATTATATCATGCAATTTTCATTACGACCTTTCCTATTAAATTAAACAACTTTTTTTTATAAAATTGATTTTATTGTGCATATAAAATTTTAACAAACTACGCGTTAATTTCTTAAAAAAACAAAAATATAATAGATAAGATATAATTTGTTATTAAATCCGTACATTTAAGCGTACGAAATATTTTGTTAAAATGTAATCTCTTATCATTCCTGTAAATTACAGGAATGATCAGATACAGGTTGAAATAGGTGGTAAAGTAATAATTGACAGCATCATTTTTAAAAATGGTTAAATTGTCAACTGGTTCAATTGTGCGCTGGTTCAATTGTCCATGGTTCAAATGTCACATGGTTCAGTTGTCGACTGGTTCAATAGTGGAGCGGTTCAATTGTCTCACTGGTTCAGTTGTCTGGTTACCAATTCTTTAATAGAAGGTTCGTGAAGCGCTGCGTTCTGCCGCTCACTTTTATGGACGAAAGGGCTGAAGTTTGGGGACAAGCTGCATTTTTTGTGGAGTCGCTACTAGTATTAGCGCTGGCTGTACAAAAATGGAATAGTAAAGCTACAGATATCTTGAAACATTTTAACCTCATATGCGAAGGTAATGCCATCTTTCAATTTAGAAACAAACTTCTATTAGAGAATTGTATATTCAATGGTGGTAGTCATCTGTAGTGCGGTTGCATTTGTGGTAATTTAAATATTATGTCATAGATTTTTTTTATTGGATAGCGTTTTTTGTAGGTATAAAAATATGCTTTTGTTTAAAATAGTTCAAATAATTATTACATTTTGTAGTTATCCAAGTATTTAATATTGTACGCGTTATTTGGTGGAGTTTTTGGGTAGTAGGTGTCGCTATAAGCTGTACGCGCGAATATGAATTGTCGAGCGTGAAAGCGTCATTGCAAAACTCGTCTTGCAATTCAAGTTTTGCAATTCAAAAGCTAGTTTCGCTTCTTGTGGTGTTCAAGATTAAGTATTTTTGTTGTTTTGGAGAATATTAACTTTAATATTTTAACGTGAACAATTGCTCACGTGTTTCGACCTGATTTTCCCTCTCCAATAATTGTAATTCAAAACATAAGTGTTCGGACAAGCAACACCATAAGATGCAATATTACACCCCGATAACGTGCAAAGTGGTTTTGCTACTATAAATTGCAATATGTAATTATGGGTAGGGAATAAGTGCCGGATTTTACAAGTACTTGGTGCCATTGAAAATTTTTTTGGTAGGTATGTTCAAAAAACACATTTTTGAATCAACCCTTTTTTTTATTAAAAAAATGTTGCGTTACGTATCGCTTAATATGTATGTCTGTACTTGAACCTGTGTCACAAAAGGTCAAGCAAACACACGATATTAAACTTATGATAATTTAATTCTTCAAAATACGCGCACATGAAAAAAAACATGATTATGTTTCAATTTTTTATTTGACTTTTTTTATGACACAATTTATCTTGTAAGGTTAATTAATTGTTTAACATAATGAAGCGCCGATGTTTAATAAATTTGTGTGTTTAACTGATAACGATAAGGAGTAATAGAAAGATATTAAGAATTGAGCATATTTATATAATGTAGATTGTAGAAGGTATGTAATTTTCATCTATAAATAGCCTTCATAGCCAGCAGTAGGAATCACTGTAGCTGTAGGTTAATCCTATTATCATAGCTATCTATATAGTATAACAACTATATAGCGCGCTTTTGGGATAGAATGTCGCAATGGCAATGTTTTGTGAAACTAAATTATAATATCTATTGCCCTTTTTTATACAGTTGAGAAAGTTGAATGTTGAAAGCTGTATATAATACAATTTTACGCTTAATATACATACACGTTATTTTGGTTGAAAATTAATGATAATTTAAATTTTGGTTTTAATTATTAAGGAATTCTTCATCAAGGATTAATTAATTAACTTTTGACCCAATGTTACCATATTGGCTTAAACTAATTTTTTACTCCAATTTAAGAATAGGTAATTTATTATTATACATTACTAGCGCATAATACTTTCTTCATTACGTTAGCATTTTTAGGGCTTCTTGTTTGCCAAGGTATTGGATGCAATGACGTCTGATGATCAGACTCTGATCATAAATTAAAATTATTATTTAAATGCTTTGATTAATTGTTTTTGCGCAAATATATTAATAAAACATCATATTTTTTTATTTGTTTTATGGTTAGTTACCTGTCAATTTCAATGAGTTATTTTTTAAAGGATAATTTTTTTTTCGCTGTGACGTAATTTTATATGTTTTTTTTAATATATTTAATTATATAATGTATTTGATGCCAAAGCCAGTTAGTTTTTAGTATAAAAATGTCTTGTTTGGTGTCTGGATCGCAAGGTAACGGGCATACCGCCAGTTATAAAAATAATGTATCTATGAAAACCAAAACACTTGTTAAGCAGTAGTTGTGAGCTGTGACACGGTGACAGATGATATTTATCTGGAGTAGATAGAATATTCGTTTAGTTGGGAACACCGTTACGGATTATGCTCGCGTATAATTCACTTTTCGAATGAATCATACGAGTTTACTACAACCAATAGTCTCACGTCTGGTTGGAAGGCGAGTGCTTGTATGGAGTGCTTCTCCAACGCGTGTATCTTGCAGGACGTGTTAGGTGGCGGACGGCACGGGTTGTGGAGGGCCCCCATCCTCGGTTTAAATTCCCATAATCATTGGTAAGGTAAGGTGCACCCTGACGTCACGTTATGTTATCTCTATCAGTATCAGTTGTATAGCTAACGTGCACAGTCCACAACTCCACACCGATAGCATTACGACATGAGTTACGATCGCGACATCAACTCTGACTTTTAACATTGACACAATTTTCTTAACTTGTTGAATCGGTGCGTCTATTGTATTTGTAACATAGTGTGTCGCGCTTAATTATAAGAACCTCGTGAAAATTAATAGGTGACCTAGGATTCTGGTCCTTACTAAAAGACAAATATTTATTTTTGAAACTTGCATTTATTGCATCTACTTTAAAAAAAACCAACCATCATGAGCTTATCTTCTATCTCGGTCTCTAGTTGCACTGTGGAGTGACAGTTTATACCCTCAGTTAGTGCGCTACTTCCAACTACATATTCGCAACTTGTCGAGACATTTCACAATTTCACAGTTCGTGCTTATTATCGGTAAGTTACGCAACGCTTTATTTGGATGATCGTTGGCCTTTGATCCGCATCCTTGTGCAGTCATCAAGATGCGTGGACACTCATTGCGGAAGTCCTGCATTACGTGAACCGCAATTGACACTTAACTCAATCGCATAATACAGGTCACTTTATGCATAAGTGACATTGGTTCCACCCGCGTCAATCCGTGTTTGTATCTTCATTATTTTATTAATATTAATCATTTTATAATTAAATATTCAACCCATACAAACAACACCTAATAATAACAATTTAATTGAAAATTTTTGAATTGACTGAATTGAAATATATGTTTTTCTTTAAAATATTGTCGGACCAGCTTTTCCTACAATAAAAAAAACCAAACCATAATAATATTAATGACAACACAAAACAAATTATAAATAAATAATTATTAAATAACAATATTTTACCTTGATTTTTCAAATTCGTGAACTACACGAGTGTCAACAAATATAATAACAAAAATAAAAATATGTGAGATTAAAATATATGTTTATTTTTTCAGGTAGTCGAGTATGTGGGACAAACTTAGTATATTATGTGCACTGATGTGCGTAGCCCACAGCGCGCCCTTTCCTGCATCTCCATGTCCGGATTCCTGCGACTGTACTTTAGATTCTGGAAATTGGGAAGCGCGCTGCTCATCATTTAAATTCCTAGAAAAACTGCAACCTAAACAAGTGAATGCCATAGTGTCTCTTGACTTAAGTAATAAAAACCTAACTAAAATCCATAGTAAATTAAAAAAGTTGCGTAATTTAAAAAGCGTGAATCTTTCTTATAATAACATAAATGATTTAACCGAAATAAGTTTTTTACCAAAGTTAATGTATTTAAATTTAAAATCGAATCATATCAAGTACTTCACTGCCTCTAGTTTACCTAAACATTTAATACATCTTGACATTTCCCATAATTATTTAAATAACATTCCACAAGATTTAAAACATTTAACGTCTTTAAAAGAAGTGAATTTGTCTGAAAATCCTATTTCGTGTTCGTGTGATATTTTAAAAGAACGTGATGCTCTTTTAAACAACGGAATCATTCTAGTGAAACCAGTGACTTGCCATTCTCCTAAAAAATTAAGGGGACATTTATTACAAACAGCTGAATGTGTTAAAACAAATGATGATTATTTGGACCGAATGCAAGGAGACGAACCTGCCGTTGAAGGTTCGGGTGATGAAGAAGAAGAAGATGCAAACCCAATTGATAAAGATATTTTTGACGAGGTTAAGAATGAAACGGATTTTGCAAGAATTGAAGATGAGCATTTGATTCCAGAATCGCCAAAATCAAGCAACGAAGCAATTGGAAATGATGATGAGGAAGAAGAAGGAAGTGGTGATGTGTTCGGTTTAAGTTCTACAGCGGCGCCTGAAGATGATTATGAAGATGAGGGATCAGGTGATGAAACAACTATGGTTCCTATCATTGTGGATACACAAGAAAATCGACCAAAAGCTTGTAATTTCGAATGTTCGACTCCTCTACCTTTTGAAGTAGAAAGCAGCGATAATGCAACTGCAGATCCAGATGTATTGCGTGAATTAGGAATAGCTTTTGGGGTAATTCCAGAAAAAACATCAACAACTGAAGAGCCAGATAAAGAAGTTGTTATGGATAGAATAGAAGTTGATAAAGTGGAGACTGTTTCAAGAACTAACGGGGAAAAGGAAAAAATTCAAGAAGCAATAAATAGTGCAGATGCAAATGAAATAAACGAAACAGATAAGTCATCCATAAATACTAATATTATAATTGTTATTGCTCTAATAGCTATTATGATATGTTTAGTTGTATATTCCGTAATTAAAAAACGTAGATCGCGTAGGAGGCCTGAAATAAACGAGCAAGAAATGAAACCATTAAATATAAAGCAAACGAATGGCAGCAGCAATATTCCAGAAAAAGTGCCGCTTATGAATGGACAGAATGGCAATATGAATGGAAAACCAGTCGAAGAACCGGTTGCTCATAGAAGGAACGAGGAACTAGATTCTAGTCCTCCTGAAGACGAGGTAATTTTGCGTAAGAAGAACAAAGACGAGGAAAGTTTATTGCCTGAAACACATCGAGTCACTATACAAGCAAAAGAATTATCCACACCCAAGACTCCACTACTTGTAAATCGTCTTCGCAGCGACGACGGACAAATTATAACAACCCTCAGTCCTGACCAACGTGTTTAGTTCAAACAAATATAATATATATACCTCAGTATTTATTAACCCATATAATACATATGTGATACGTTTAACTTATATAGCGGTTGTTCCTATTTATTTAGAATGTGTGGCTCTTATTATAAAAAAAACGCTTTTAAGTACAGAAATTCGCTTGAACCACCCCCTACAGTACATTCAAGCCGTCATGTTTTGTAATAACCGCTTTATATTTGTTTTATTTTATAACTGTTTACTTACTTTATAAGCGTTGCCAAAGCTGATAATACGGAATAACATGATGAAAAAATAATAGGTGCTAAATATGGTTGCGTGAATGTATAGTCTTATTTAAGAAAATAGTCCTATAAACGTCGATGCTTTAAAAGACAAGGGTAGGTTATATGCTTATTTTTTTTTTGTTCAAAATTCAACAGTGAGATATTTTTTTATATTGCAATTAAATATATTTTGTATGTTAATTTTGATAAATGTTTAATTTTATGTTGTAATTTATGTAAAAATATAATATTGCGTTAAGTTGATGTTAGTCATCATTTTTATCATTGATTACCAAACGATAATATTTATCGATTGTTAATATTTTTGTAAATTTAATCAAAGTTGAATAATTTTAAAATATAAAATTTAAAAAAAACCTAAACCAGAAAATGGACTTATTGATTTTTGGCCCATTTCTGGATTGAAACAAAAAAAAATCCCAATGTAAATAATAAAAAAAAATTATTAAAATTTTATTACAATAACATTATGCGCATTCTATTTACATATCCTCGATTACTAAACTTTAAACAAATATAAAAAATGACAAGTGTATTTAATATGAGCTCATTAAAGAAATACATTTATTTCCCTTGTAGTATCAAACACGCGCACTCCGTGCTACTTCCTTCTTTCTCAAGTTTCAGTTTCATATAAAATAAAATAAATAGATAAATATACAATTTTATGCTTATAATATTTAATTTGATTATTATTAATAAAAATTCCTGACCTTAGAGTCTCTACGTTAGAGGACAACCAATTAAAGCAACTGTATCATTTAACTGATTTAATTCAATTATTGCCCCAATGATATGCAATAACATTTTTGTAATTACTTTATCTTTTTTTTATTTCAATTAAAATGTATCACGTATATTGTTTAAAATTGGTAAGTGATACATGCAACGACCTTCAAAATGAAAGTTCACAATTTCTAAATTACAGAATTTAAATTATATATATTAAGAACCAAATTATAACCATATTTTAAATTAGAAATGAGTCCTATGATTATACTTAAAAGCCTCTTTTTTTTTTGGTTTAAACATCACTTTCCATAAATACGGTGGCTGGATCACTGGTGTCCGCCGCGTTTTGTACGGGTGCAGCTTGTGCTTCACTGGAGGTTGAAGCACTTTTTGATTTCCTTCTTTTTCTTCTAATTTTGTTTTTATTTTTATTACTATTATTTTTACTTCCAACCGTACTTTTTCTATTTATGCTAGTGCATGAACCTGTTAATGATGGCATAGAAATGGCTTCAACGTACGTAGGTGGTCTTTCCAATTCTCTAGGATCAGGAGCATTGGAATTCGCACTCTCCGCCTCTCTCTGTCGCATTCTGCGAATTCTTTCTCGGTTTTCAGCCAACATTTGCTCCCTCTGTTCTTCCCTTTCACGTGCCTTTTTCTTGCGCGCTCGATTAAGAGATATCATCGCGCCAAATCCTAATATGAAAAATATTATGACAACTACCGAATATACCCAAGCACGCTCTTTTTTATTTTCATTTGAATCAAACCACATACTACCACAAGCATCGCTCCATAATTTTCCTTCCAAATTTTCCGGCGATTGACACGTTAAAAAATATACATCAGAATCAACTTTTGTTAGCCACGAATATAACTCTTTAAAATCAACGGATTTACAATCACATCGCCATGAATTATCACCCAATTTAATTATTACTATTTCATACAAAAATTTGTATTTTATTTCAACTAAACGATTTCCAGCCAGATTTAAATGACGCAAATTTGGCATTTTTTGAAATGTTTCATTCCTTAAATTGGAAATTCGACACAAACTCAAATCTAAAATAAGCAAATTTTTTGCAGTAAAATTATTTGGTATCGATGTCAATATATTTCTCGACAAATTTAAATATTGTAACAACGGCATTTTTTGCAAACTTCCTAATTTAATATGACTTATTTCACAATCGCTTAAATCCAAATGCGTTAATGATTTTGAATTAAACTGAATTAATTCAGAAAAATAATTTTGTGATAAATACAATCTCTCCAATTTTGGGTTTGAATTAAAAGTGTTCGGATCTAAATATGAGATTGTATTATACGACAAATTAATTACCGCTAAATTTTTTAAGCCTCTAAATGAATCTACATTCACTTCCTTGATTGCATTGTGGGTTAAGTTAACGATGTGAATATTCGACATGTTTTTAAAATTAAAAGCTTCTATTTTTCGCAAATGATTTCCTCGAAGATTGATGTACTTTAAATTCTGCAACATATTTCTAGGGAGACTTTCTAAATTACAGTCAGAAATATCAAGATATTCCAATGAGTGTGATACTGCGTTAAAAGTTTTTAGTTTGTAATTTTTCGCGAGATAAAGATATTTAAGTGAAGCCATTTCAACCAGAGTATTCATATATATTCCATCCACATTACAACTAGTTAAATTAAGGCTTGAAAGTTTTTCACTTTTTATTTGTACTTTTATTTCGGAAAAAATATTATCTCCCAAATTTAATGTTGTAAGATTAGGTAGATTTTGTAATATTTCGTTACCCAACGCTGTGATTGAACAGTTCATTAATTTCAACGATTGTAGTGAGTAGCTAGTTACATCCGGAAATCCCTTTAAAGTGTTATGAGATAAATCCAGATAAAGTAAAGACTTTGCTGCAACAAGAACTTGTGAGTGGATATCAGACCACCGTGTAAAGCCATTTTCGGATAAATCGAGCTCCTTCAATTCTTCTAGTCCTTGCAGGGAGTCGTTACCCAATGCATTTATCCTATTATGTCTTAACCTAAGACGTTCAAGCTTTCTAAATGCTGATATATTGGCCGGTATCGTCAAAAATTCATTATAAGAAAGGTCTAATACTCGAACCTACAAACATAAAATACAATTTTAATACTCACATATATATTATTAACTACAAAGTATAAAATTTAATTGTACTTAAAAGTCATTTAAAACGTATTAAAAAATAATAAATTTCAATAAATTTATTTCAACAAAATTGGCTCTAATTAGGATTTCACAAATGAAATTAACGAACCACAAAATTTTTAAAACTACATGGAAAAATTTTTCGTTAAAGTAAAAAATAATATTTATGCCCCTTAGTTAGAATTTACATTTATACCAAACGATCAATAAAATTTGTTCATGGATTAGACGCGAAAAATAATGTCTAGGCTTAATTTAATTTATTTGCTGTCATAAAAACACATCTTACATAATTACATATATCATGCATGAAATATTAAAAATAATTTTTAGCTTTTTAATAAATTCCTGTTTTAAATTGAGTAATATTGCACCTAGAAGTGCAATAATTGCGGCAATATTGCATGAGTGTAAAGCAGAAATAATGTCTAAAATATGCCCAGCCAATTCTTGCACAAATAACATAAATCAGCTTATTAGTTTGAGGCTTATTTTTGAATATTTTTTTAACAATCTCGTGGATTTACTAATAAAATTAATTTTGTTTTATATTTTCAAATTAAGATTGTCAAAATGGCATTCTCAAAATCACCACTGTGATAAGTAATTTTGACATACAACGTCTGATCAGTTAATACGGTTAATGTCAGTTTTTTGCATAAAAATGCATAAAATGTAAAATACAGCATTTAGTATTTTTTAATAAGAAAAAATGCAATAATGATGAAAAATTTTTGCACGAAAATTTGATAATTTTGGTTTATATTACGATTATTTTTGAAAAATGTAACCAATTTTAATAAAATTTTAATAATTTTGATCAATGTAGGAAGATTTTGCTTAAAACTGTTATTGTGTGGAATATTTTGGTTTAAATTGCAATTATGTTGGTCCAATTTATTTAAAATTTTGCTATTTATTATCAAGTAAGGATTTTTTTTACGAACAAAAAACAATGGAGTTGTGGTTACCATAGGACTTTCAATTAAAAAGTTTGGACATATTTATTACTATTGATAACTATAACTATATTTTAATAATTATCATCTAATTATATTGGCAGTACGACTATACAACTTGAAGGAAATAATTTTACTAAAATTGCTGCTTAGCAACAAACAACGAGAAGTTCTTAAAATGTTTAATAACAAGAATAAAATTTGTTTCAAATGTTAATTCTAAACACTTTTGTACTATTGTTTTTTTTTTTCATAACCTTGACGTTTTTAAATTATTTGCCAAAAACCGAAAACTCTTACCATTTTTATTTAAAGCTTATTAAAGATAAATTTACAGGTCGATCAGCCCTCTGACCTGTAAAGAGGACACAGACAGACTGACAGAC
>JARJDX010090558.1:0-12153 GCA_030264735.1 Gymnusa sp. GC000175
AATTTTACCAAAAAGTGGCGATCATTTAAAAAAGATTTTAAAATGTGATAAAAGTTATGAGGAAGAAGTTTTTTAATTTTATATAATAGCCCTTGATGACAAACTTTGTCGAATGCTTGTTGTATAATTAAAAATACCGCTGAACAATATTTCTTTTCTTCTAAATCGCTATTTATTTTTCTTATAAGTCTGTGCACCTGTTCGATAGTTGCGTGCCCTTCTTTAAAACCAAAGTGATTTGAAACGGAATTATTTTTTACTTTTAAATAATGTGTTTTAGTTTCTTTAACTAGTACACCTTTAACCTTATTCTAACCTAAGAATAGTTGAATAAAAAAAAAATTTAAGTTGGCAAGCCTAATTAATTTTTTTATAAAATAGGTGGCAACTTTAGTATGCTTTTAAAGCGAAAAACCTTACAAAGTTTGAATACAATAAGGTGGTAACCCTAATTTGTACAAAAATAAAATTTTGAACAATTTTTTTGTAAGAAAGTTGCAACTCTTTTTATAAAACGATTGGTAATCCTATTTTATAATAAAAGAAAACCCTAATTTTATTGAAATTTGCAATCCTAAATAATGTATAAGGCAAAAATATTGGTAACTCTAGGATATTTATAAACCTTAAAACATTAAAAAGTTTAAATGAAATTAGGTGGTAACCCTAATTTCGTGTGGTGGATTCATTCGAATTGTAGGACAGCGTTGGTTTTAATAAAACTATCGTTCGCCAAATGTCAAATTGACTTTTTCCAAATCATTTTCTGCATGATTTCTCCAAAATTTCAATTAATAACAGTATTTCGAATAGTTTGGACATGACTGACAATAGGCTAATTGGTCTGTATAATGAGCACTCTTCTGGGTTCTTACCTGGTTTCGGTAGAAGTATAATTTGTGCTACTTTCAATTGGGCTGGAAAATATTGTAGTCGCAGACATGCGTTAAATAGAAATGTCATATTTCGAATCCCCTTTTCGGGTAATTCTTTTATAATTTTATCAGTTATCATATCATAACCAGGTAATTTCTTCACTTTTACATGATTTTTTATGATGCTCTTTACTTCTTTTACCCGGAACTTTTTTCCATTTGAAGTGAAGACTTAATGTAGCTAATGATATCCTCAATATCTTGGTCACTCATTTCAGATGGATAAGGTTGAAAAACGTCTATTAGATGTTCTGCAAAAGCATTTGCTTTGTTCTTGTCGATTCTGGCCCATTCTCCAATAATTGCTTTTAAAGGTGGTATGGTTTGCTGTGGACGTTTTAACTTTTTTGTCGCCCTCCATGGTTATAATTGGTAGCTTCAGTTGCACCAAGGTTATAGAGGTATTCTTCTATACTCTGGTTACATTATGAACTATGTTGAAATGAAAAATGGTGGGAATTGGCTCAATACTTAAGAGGTGACATTTAACATTTTATGTTTTTGTTCTTCTTTTCGACCTTTTTCCGTCTATTTTTACATGAAAAGTAGATTCTTTGAAAATGTCTTGTGGTATGGTGGAGTATCTCAAATCGAATCTTGACTCTTCCAACTCTACTTGTCAGGCCCAAGCCTCTGTACTGTAAAACACTTTAGGGTAGACTATATAGGCTATGTGTACTGGTATGTTAATACTATTGTATTTCTATTATTGCCCTAACTGCTGATAGGTGATAGATTGTACAAAGCTCTTCCTGAATCGTGCCTATTTGACCAGTTGATTGGAACTTTGTTTTTCTTAAGTCGATTTGTAATTATTTCCATTGGGAATTTATATGTATATTATAATATAAGCGGTAATTTTTTTATGTACGTGTTATCCCTCCTTAAGTGTATAGTTACTTTTACTTCTTTCCATATCTTTAAAACTTTTTTTAAAATATGCACCTATTTAGTGGGGATTTCACTGCTTCTATTAATCAGTTTCTTTTTTTATATTTAGCATCTTGCACCTTCTCCTGGTGCCTTCAACTATTTTATTTGTTTCAAGGCGTTTACAAATTCGGTACAAGTTCTTTTAGGTAAGCCTTCTGAGTCTACGTATAAGATGTTTTTAAAGGGACCTGTTTGGTTTGGTAAAAATGATTTGTTGTTATTTAGTATCATCATATTTTTGTTTAGTTCAATGGTTTCCAGTATTTCTATTCTTTCATAGAGCGTATTTTATTTTCACTTTCATTTACGAAGTAAAAGTACGTATAGTAATCGCGAAATAACTGTTTTCGAAGTGATGTCTGTTTGTCTGCATCCTTTCCACAGCCCAAACAGCTAAACTGATTGGCTTGTAAATTCATATTTGGGCTTTAACCAAAAATGGGGAGGTCCCAGTGATTTTTGCCTTAAATCTACCAACCGGAAGTGATAGTTTTTTAGTTAGATTTTTTGGTTTTTTGTAAATATTTCAAACACTATCAAGTTCATGAAAAAAGCATATCAGTACAAAAGTGTTTAAAATTAAATTTGCAATAAAATTTGTTTCTACCATTTTTCTCAAAATTTAACATTTTAAGAACTCATTTTGTTTATTACTACGCAATATTTTAATAAATTTATTCAAGTAGCAAAGTCATACTGTCATAATTAGCTGACAAATAATGAAATAGGTTGTTTATCATTCAAAAGTGACGGATGTCACTATCGGAGTTTTGTCAATGTCAAGGAACATTTCAGAACCAAATAAATTTGAAGAGACATATTACCTAACCTAACCTAACCTAACCTAACCTAATAATTAATAAAATAAAGTTTTGTTTCTGTTAAAAGTAACGGATGTTTAAAATTCTTAATTGGAAGTCGTGTGGTGACAACACCTTCTTTTTTAATTTAAATTTTATTGTGCCAATTTGCGGATGTAGTCCAACTTAATGTGGGCTCCCAGGTTTGTTTTTATAAAGGATATTGTATTTCCAAATCGTTTGTTAATACTTATGTCATAATGTAGTCTATTTGGTTGCTCACAATATGTCCGGGTTTATCATCTTCTTTTAGGTAGTTTGAAAAATGTTTTAGAGATTACCTGTTGTTCTTCCTCAGCAAATGTGTGCAGTCGGTCTCCACGTTCATTTCGCCCACCCAAACCATAGAGTCCTATTATATTTGCGCATCTGCCGTTACCAATTTTGGCGTTAAGGTCGCCCATGATTAATAAGCGGTGCCTTTTTGGTATTTTCCTCAGAACGCTATTTAAGTCCATTATAGAATAATTCGATAATTTCTTATAAAGTGTTACTGGTAAATGTACAAATCTTCACAATGTTGGATTTCACAGGTGCAGACTCTAGTTGGATAAGAATTATTCTCTCGGAGATTGGTTAAAAGTTTGTAATAGGTTCGGCTATATTGTTGTTCACGAATATGTCTACCCCATGTTAATGTTTTTTGTTGGTATTTCTCGAGTTGTATACCAGATGGTTTTAAATTCGCATTCTCTGAGGTTCAACCAGCGCATCTTTCATTTTTCCAAGTCTACTGCAAGCCTTAGCATTTCCTAGATTGTGTTATGGATTTTGTCTGGTTCCTGTAATAAGCTAGCATTCCTTGTACCGATTTTATTAGATTCATTTTTATCGAACTTATATGCTGTGCGGATTGCTGATGTTGTTGTCGTTATTGTAGCAGGGATTTTGTTTAATGGCGACTTAAGAGACCCTGTGTGTATATTGAGATTTTCCTTCTCTGTAGAGTCTATGATATAGTAGTATTTCATAATATTTCATAAACTATCAAGTTAATAGAAAAAACACAAGAGTATAAAAGTGTTAAAAATTAAATTTTCAATAAATTTTGTTTTTATCATTTTTTTAAAATATAACATTTGAACAACTCATCCTTGTTCATTGCTAGGAACATTTTATTGAATTTATTCCTATCAAGTAGCAGAGTCATATTCAGCTGACAATTAATGAAATTTGTTATATATCATTCAAAAGTAATGGATGTAACTATCGGAGTTATTGACCATGCCAAAATGCATTTGACCACAAAATGAAGATGCAGAGAAATACTGCCCACCTAATTGGCCTAAAATTAATGAAATATAGTTATGCTAAAAGTATCGGATATGCTTTAAACCTCTATCTCCATTTTCAACTGTTTTATTTAAAATGTTACTATTGAGTGAATCATGGCTAGTTTTTTTTCTTTCCAGCATTTGTCCCTCACTTAGATTTAAATAAAAAAGTATTCATAGTAAAATATTAAATAAACTTTTTAAATAAATTTTTAAGAGCAATAGTAGTAGTTGTTGTTTTGTTAGGATTTGTTAGGATCTTGATATGACTTAGCGAGGATCTTTTTTGTTAGATAAGACAGTTCCACCGTTCATCTGTTAGTCTAGCAGTGTGACTAACATATTTCCATACATCAGTGTAGTTACCCTTCAAATGACGTTCGCAACGTCGTTTTTCTTTAATATCCAAATGTTAGTTTTTTATTCTTAATTGTGCGGCATTTGTCGCTCCATGCATCGCTGGGCTTTTGCCAGTTTCTCGGCTAGCTTTTTTGTGAGCTTACAAGTTTGTAAACCGTTTGTGATGACTGGCAGCACGCACTGTTCGTAGACATTCTTTGTATGTAAGGTTCTGTTTTTATTGTTTAGTATGTAGGGAAGTTTACCAAATGCCACCCAGCCTAGTTTTAAATCTCCATTTCTAGAATTTCTTTTGGTTGGTTAGGTTTGATTTACTGGCCTAAATAAATGAACTGATGAACCTGTTCAGAAATAGTATTTTTTAGAGTTACTTCTGCTAGGTATTCATTATCGTTGGTCATTATTTTTGTCTTCGCTTTGTTGATTTTCAAGCCAAATTTTTCACTTGTTAAGCTCATCCAGCATTCCTAGTAAGAGCACAATATCGCCAACCTAGCACCTAGCACATTGCTGAGTTTTTGGCCATTGATTTTGATGCCTGTTTCTTGCCAGTTTAGCTTTTTGTAGATGTCTTCTAGGGCAATGGTAAATTGGTTGGGATAGATCGTACTCCTACGAAATGGGATATTATTAGATTAATCCATCAGTTATGTCTTTCAAATATTGAAGCATCCTTGTATAAGTCTTTAATCAGATTGGTGTATCAAAAGTTGATTAGGCTATTTTGTAGGGAATTTTCTACAGCCCATAGATTCACTAATTTCAATTGCAATAACGAAAGATACCGCAGTGCTACGGAATCAAACACAGAACCTTTACAATCAAAACTTAATACTATTCCAACACTACGATTTTTAATTTCCAACATTTTTGTACTATTTTACCAATTTTATATTAAAGACTTTTTAATTTAATTTAGCCCAACCTGTATTAAAAGGAATAAAGTCCATGACCGGAATAATATGAACTCTAATCATACATATTTGATGAATCAATCAAACTCAGTTAATGTCAAATTCATGTTTATAAGTACATAAACAACTTAAGCATTAATTTCATGAAAGTTTGCTAGTTTCCAACAAATCTATCATGTATCGAAACCACCGAGGCCCTAATCTTAATTTCATGCTGAATAATTATTGTGCAACTCCATTGTAGGTGAAGCCCTATTTTGCCACAGAACACTATGCCTATACTATCTAATTACTGCATTATAGGTTACTGACCGTAATATACACGTTTTCTAGCATTATTGCTATTTTTTTTAAATTAATATTTAATTACTTAAAATAACTGCTTAGCATTATTGGGGCCCTTACATTATTCAAACTCAAAGTAAACAGTAATGATAATAATAAATAAATATTGAACAGGTGTTAACGATTTATTGTCAAATATAAAATTTATAGAAAAAAGTGACAGTTTTCAATCATATTTCCGGACATAATTTGATTACCACTCCACTCCTATGTTCAACATACGAAAATCAATCATAATATTAAAGTTTATATCATGAAATTTCACATATTTCTCATATTTGTTTTATCAAATAATATTATGAAAATAAAGGTATGAAACAAAATTACAAGAACAACAAAAAAATTGACTAAATTTCATATAGTTTTTTTTTAATAACTCCTATGATTACAATTAGTGATCTGAGGTGTGGCAATTAGTTAATGGTTAAAGCCTACATTAAGGCATTAATAAAAAATCTCTTATTGATTATATGACATAGGTAGTAATTATAATTATACTATGCTATTTTATCTAACTTGTAAGTATGTGGTTACCTCTTCAAACGATAAGTAGTGTTACTGTTTTCCCGTAGGTTCATGGCTAGTACGTATGGATGCACTTCTGATCTTTTGAGGTAAAGCGCATTTACACACTTTATTTTCCCTTTTGCAGAATTAATTTGTAAGTATATGTGTATTAGCTCATTTATGACATACCATGGATAAGTAAGTGGCAATATTTCTTAGAGTTTTGAATTGAAATCTTTGTAGAAAATCTATATTTGACGAACTTGCAGTATCCCACAGTTGTATTCCATAGGCCCAAACAGGTTTCAACAAAATTTTAAACATAAATAATGATAATAATAATTAAAATAATATATCCTTTTATTTCATGTGAAAATATAGGGCTTTAACAAGTTTTCTCTATCAAGTTCGATTTGAACCAGTATTTTTATTTGGATCGTGTTTTTCCTGCAACCTCCGCTTGTTTCATAATGGACCGGCACCATGTTGTTTTAGGGCGTCCGACCTTTCGAGTACCTTGCTGGTTCCAGTCTAAGGTCTGTTTTGTGATGTTTTGATTATTTCTCTTTAAAGCATGACCAATCCAATTTCCATCTACTAGGTTTTATTTCGGTAGCTACGGGTGATTGATTGGTGGTACGGAGTAGTCCTATTTTGCTTAAAGTTTTTGGCCAGAATATTTTAAGGATTCTCCTAAGACATTTATTTAGAAGTATTTTCAGCTTGTTAGCTATTGTTTTATTCTCAAGCCATGTTTCGCAACTATACATTAAAACAGATTTTAAATTTGTGTTAAAGATCTAATACTTCATATTTCTGGAAATTACATTAAACCTCCATATATTATTAAGGGCTCTAAAAGCTTGATTTTCCTTTAGGATTCTATTGTTTATATCCGCCCTGGTACCTTCATCCTTTTTAAGAATGGACTGCAGAGGCTTCGCTTTTCAAAAATGGACCACCTATTAGTGAGGGTATGTAGTAGGATGCATGAATCGTCCTTATAATTAGGATCCTAGAGTGTTGACATTACTTTCATCTAATTTCTTTCCTGCTTGTTGTTGACTTTACCCATAATATAGTCGGGAAGTATAATAAATAGTAATAAGGATGGTAGTCCCTTTATTTTAAGAATTTCCAGATTTCTAATTGCGCTACTCTGTCAAAGGCTTGTTTGAAGGCTACAAACGCAATATATAATAGCGAGCCAAACTCTGTGCTATTATTATTCTGAAAGTGTTTGTTTGGTTCATGCAGGATATAACTGGTCTAAAACCAGCTCTTATGGTTTGTTCTAAAACTCAACTTAACTTAATCTTGATTCTATTGTTTTTGCCAATACTTTATTGCAAGTGTTCAATAGTGTTATGTCCAAAATACTAAGAATTTGTTTTTAAATAATATTTTTTATCGGCGCCCAATAAACCAGTTGAGATTAGAATATTTTAACCCCAGTTATACGCTTTGTAAAAATATGCTTTTTTCGGGTAGCCTTTTGGTGCATTTCCAAATATTTGGCATTGTTAGCTTGAGCTAGCGGCTATTAAGATGAACTTAAGGACAATTACTTATTCTTATAATGTATGTTACATGCACTGATTTGGTTTCGTTTGCTTTGATCCTTTATTTTTTAACCATTGCTCTACTCTGTGTAGCTTTTGTAGGTCTTGAAATGCCTTTACTGCGTAGCTAGTTGCTGTCATTTTGATTGTAACATCTGAAAAATGAATGTACTAGTATTTGGTGTTGTCAGAGATAGAGTATTGACCCCAAGATGCTCCCCTGTCTAAACCGTTGATTGTATTGGATGTAACCCTGACATTTCTTTATATTTTACCTTCACCTAAATATGATTTGATAAAATGATAAAAAAATTTGGACAGGCTTATTTTGAGTAAATAGGAGGGGCGTTTCAAAAGTAATTGCCCCTATAACTCAGCCGCATGTTAAGTTACAAAAATGAAAAGCCTAAAAAACTCTTGAGAAAATTCTTTATTTTTCTACAAAATCACTAATTATTTTTAAGCATTTATCATAGTGCGAGACAAGATTTTCAATCCCTGTGAAGTGGAAGTTGGCGTCCAAATGTTGTAACTGTCTCCTTCAACTCGTCATCGTTGTTGCACCTTTGAGATCCTAAAAATTCTTTCAGTCGAGGGAAGAAGTAAAATCGGATGGTGAAAGGTCTGGAGAGTATGATGGATGCTCGAATACCGCCTATTTGATTTTTTGCGGTAGCAATGCGGGCGTGCATTACCGTGAATCAAAATTACTTTTTGGGATAAAAGCCGTTTGTTTTTTATCGCTTTCCAAAGCTTGTAGGGGGATATACAGTAACTTTTTAAGTTTATGGTTGTCCCTCGGTCCATGATATCGATGAGAAGTATCCCACGGAGTCCCAGAAGACGGTCACCATCGGTTTGTGAGTAGCCTTCTCCATTTTGGCATTTGTTTCGGCGTGGGCATGAAACTTTGTATACAAACCTGCATAACCCTACGAATATAATGACTGGTAGTGGCAATGACTTATGAAACGCCCCTCGTAGATCATTGATACCAGACCTTGTCAAACGCTTGTATTATGTATCAAAAGGATGCCGAAATAAACTTTTTGTTTTACAGACTGTCTCTAATAGTCCCAACTACAAGATGTATTTGCTCAATGGTAGTAGGTTTTTTCCGAAAGCCAAATGACAATGTGCTGGGATGATTTTATTTTTGTCTTTTTGAAAGTATTTTTAAAATTTTTACTAATAATTTCTTAAAGAGCTTGGATAGATAGAATATGGGTGGGTAGGAAATCACTAATTCGGTGTGTTTTGCGAGTTAATTAATCATTATCAATTGGGTTGCTTTTAATATCGCATAATAAATATGTTTTTCCCTCTCTTTCCTTCGACTTCTCCATTTATCAAGTCGTAACCTGGAATAAATAAATTATTTTAAACCATTATTTTTAATTTCATGGTTTTTATTGCATTAATTAAATATTCCAACTGATATGAAGATTCGACTGAAAGGATTATCTTATTATCTTTTTATTGGTTATTTCTTAAAACACTTTTATTCGATGTTCCGCAATTGTGTTTGCTTTCTCCTTGTCATCCCCTACCCAGTTTTTATCAAGTTTTCATATTAGTGGTGTTTTAGTTTACTAGTGGCTTTCATGGCGAATACTTATTGGCTTCAGACGGCGATAGTTCTTTTAGTTATAGATTTACCCGCTGTAGTTATTTGTCTTAAATATATTATGGCTTTGATAAATTTGGTTTAGTCTTGGGGAGATCGTGTTTTCCTGCAGGCTTTTAGTAATTTTTTTTTTTTTAAGAATTGCTTCTTTTACTGAATTTAAGCTTCTTTAAGTTTTTTTTAATGTAACTAGGCTTTGGGGAGGAGTCCCTGGTAGCTTTCTGAATAACACATGTAAGGTTTGCCATAAGATTATCGAGTTCTACAGTAGTTTTAAATGCAATTTTTAGATCTAGCTTATCTTTATATATTTCTTGGATAACTCTTAATCAGTATTCCTATTACAAAGTTTTTCTGGTTTTGATTTCCCAACTTTTAGTTGTTAGGCAATTAGTTGGGATCAGCTGCTCAGATTGATTTGATGTGTTCGGTTTGCATATAAAACAAAAACTAAATTAAATTACAGTGCTTTTTAATTGACGTTCCCCTTTTGTCAATTATATTTCCCTATTTCTCAAATGAGTTTTTATATTTGACACATTGACATTATATTTCAAATGGGAAAATCATTTGAAAAATAGGGAAATATAATTGACAAAAAGGGAACGTCAATTGAAAAGCACTGTAAATAGAAATAAAATAGATATTACTTAATTCAGATGTTATAGTGTGGTTGCTTGTAACACTCCAAGACATGTAAATGATTTCAAGACTTTAGCTCAGGTAGATAATGAGGCAGTCCCTTAACAACCGTAGTTTGAGCTTGAGGTGTCAGGAGTATTCTTATAATGCCCTTCTTTTCGCAGGCATCACCAGTGAAATATTTAGTGGTAAATGCAGTCAGCAAATATTAGCCAGATAATAACCTAAAAAATACGTCTGTCTAATTAGTATAGAAAATTAATAATGATTAATTACCCACCCTGAAAATCAAGCACACATAAAATAATAAGAAAAAAAAAATAAAATGGAAAGGGTAACCTAATAAATAAAACACTAAAATTTTATGACAAAAATAGTTAAGCAACTCGAGTTTGAAAAATGCTTAAATTTTTATTATGGCAAAAACGTAATTTATAGGCTATGAAAATATAACAATAAAATATAACAATATAATAAATCTTACAAATTATGTCACCCTGTAGATTAAACTAAAGAGAACTATGGAGAATTAATTTCTCCTAAACAATTAATTAAAATAATTAACTACAGATTATATTCCAATCGGAAAATAAAAAAAATAGACGCGGTCATCTAATTTACTACAGCAAATCGTCAAATTAAACTTGCCTATTATAATCAACAAAACATTTATAGGTTATATTAACCTATAAATTACACTTGGTGAATAAAATCGACTGCAGATAAATTATCAATTAAATTTGCCATCATACGTAAGATTTAAATTTACAGGTTATATTACCCTATAAATTTAACACGTGTTGCATAAATATCAACACACAAAAATTATAAATCACTTTTGCTTAAATATACAACGAAAAAATTAACAAAAATATCAGCTCTGACCGTTAAAATAGCAGATAAAAAGAAGCAACAATAATTTATTAAAATATAATTGCGAAACGAATTTGCACTTATCGTTATCACGAAAGTACATTCCCAAGAAAATATCACACGTGGCAAAATGAATACTTTCACCAAAATAGCGTAGAAAATAATTTTGCGTTTTAATTAAATTCAAAACCAAAAATTTACCTGAATCTCTAAAGAGTATTGACAAATTTAAAATATAAGTTGCGGTTTTATAATGTAGAATTTCACTGGCATACTAGAAAATCTAGTACAAACATGTTGCCTCGAGGAGCTTACAGCGCAACTTATTTACTTGAACCAAAGTGGTCAAGAGATAATTTTTTCATCATGTCGCCTTTTTAGCTCGATTTTCGCAAGTGGCATCTTCAAGTAATGAGATGGCAGGATGTTAGAATTTTTGCATACACGCGTTAAATCAAAATTTACCTGCTTATATTTAAAAAAAAGGTAGGACCGTAACAAATTTATTATTTTGTTCCACGCTCCACATACAAATGTTCTATAAGGATACCTTTAACAACACAGAAGTAATTGATTTTGGCCTTTTATAAGTCTGGATCACCACATTTAATTTTTTGCATTGCATCACCACATGTTATAAAACTGTTCTTGAGTTTTTTTAACGGTAGTTCTATCGGCAATGATTTTAGGTATATGCGCTTTGTATATTTGTTGCTGTATTTCCTTAAATACTTTGCATCCTTTGTAACTGGCAAATTGATTTCATTCGCACAGTACGTATTTAAAATCTTTTTTCCTTTCCTTTGATTTGCTATTTTGTTGTTATGGTAGCCACCACATTTTACGCATATTTCTCATCTTAGTATGGCCATACCTCTGGCACCAAGCGCATTGGGTGCTTCGCTGGTTCTATTAGAATATATTTGGGTTGTAAGTATCCAATAGTGTATATTTCTTTATTATCAGAATTCGGCTCCAGATCCAGGAATGCTCCGCATTTCTGCCTAATGTCTTATGTAGGTGTGTGACAATAATCAGTTATTACAACTTTTATAGCAGTAGATGCTTTTATAGCTGTTGTAGAGTTTTAATTACTACTGAAAAACGTCTATCCTATTTAAGTTGATAGGAATAATATCTCACATCTTTTTCATTAGCTGGATACACACGTAAAGATTTATCTGTACAATTTGAACAATTTAAGTTTGATTTGTCAAATCTTAGAGATAAATCTGCAGGTTAGTGTTGTATATAAAAACTAAAAGATCAACGATAATTTGATCATGCATCGACAGATAAATTGGTCCAATTTATCTGTGGT
>JARJDX010090559.1:0-29317 GCA_030264735.1 Gymnusa sp. GC000175
TTTCAGGGCGATAATTTTAGCCGTCTGGGCTGTAGAGAGGACACAGACACACAGACAGACACACAGACACCACTTTAAAAGCAACTTTTTCTGAATGAGGGAGGTCGAAAACGGATATTTCCGCAAAAATCTCGATTTTGAAAACTGTCGCGATTACAATACTTTAATTTACTTTGTAAATGAAAGTAAAAACGTCTGTGTGGATGTGGCGCATTTTTGTGGGCAAGGTTTCTTAAAAACCATTAAAAATATCACCACAAAAATTCATATATATGCAAAATTGGAAGAGCGACGTTACTTTTGGCAGAAATCCACCAACTGGAAGTGGTAGTTCATTGGTGAGGTTTTTCGGTTTATGAAAAAAACAAAAGAGTACAAAAGTGTCTAGAATTAAATTTGAAACGGATTTTGTTATCATTTTTTCAAAATTTTACATTTTAAAATCTCATTGTATGACAAAGTCAGGTGGTGACCATATCAAATTTTTTTTAACTAATACAAGGTATTACTTTTATATTTTATTAAAAATAATTTTAATTTTATTAAAAGAAAATGTCTTTTTGTTAATTATAAATTTTTTGCATAGTTTAAATTTTTTTGTCGGAAATGAGAAAGAAATGAAATAGAATTAATTAAATTTTTAATTATAAAATATTTGCTAAAAAAAGTATAATTAAAGAGATATTTAAAGTATTTAAAGAAAATTCTAATGAAAAATAAATTTGTTTAAAGGTAGGGTTTAAAAAGCTCTGCTTGAATTCCAAAATTCCTACATAACATTCCTGGAGTGTTATTATCTCGATCCAAGAAACAAATATTCCTTTATCCTTTTATAATCTGCGGTGTGTGAAGTGTAATTTTACAAGGGTATAAATAATAAGTTTGGAAATTACGCAATTGAAAATGTTATTATTATAAGTGCAAGTAAAAGCTCCTTGGTATTCCATATGTATGTTTGGCTTATATTTTCTAAACATCCTCTAATTACTTAAAAATAAACTTTATCATAGTTCTAAGTAATACGTTGAAGTAAGTATAATACGTGTTGTGGAATAGATTTTTCAACATGATTCGTGTTTGCACTTACGATAAATATCACATGTTGAATTTAGTAAATATTTGTAAAAAAAATATTTCCCTTTCGCTCTAAATGGATTTTGTGTATTTAAAACGCGGGTGCTGATAAATGATGTCATGTTTTTGTTCATATTTGGATCTGTAATAACAAAATGATCCAGGGAATGAATTGTGTATGCATGTGCAGATTTCAAAGCGCAAATATTTAATGTAATTTATCCAGCCAGAGTCCTTCTACACAGCGTGTTTTATATTTCATAAGATATTTATATAGCGAATATTAAACGTGTATACTAGCACGTTTAAATAAATCTTTTATTTGTTTAGTGTTAGGCATTGGAAAACAATTATTGCCTCGCTCGTTAAAATATTGATGCGTGTTTACGATGCTGGTGCGTATATTAATTAAACCTCGTTAATTAATTATGCCTTCCCAAGAACATCAATCTTCTAACTGATGATTTTTTGGCATTTGATCTAAAATGAAATTAAGTTTGTTGTGCACTTTGCTTTTGCCAATTACATGCACGTCTTGCCAGATTTTGCATGCCATATGTACTCTTGATATGTATAAATATTATTTTTACACACTTTATCTCAAGCCATAAAATTAATATATTAACCACAATACAATATATACATATCTTAATATATAAATTCACATTTTATTAAAATTTATTATTTGTTTAACTATCAAACCGTTGATAATGTGATCTTTAATGGTATTCCATAAAATATTACAATGTTCTACATTAAAAAATACATTTCACTACAATATCATTCTATTTAACTGTATTTAACTGTGGTGTGCAGTGTATGAATTTATACAATAATATTTCTACGCCTTCAACCAAAAAAATATACAGGATTTTCATATTTACAAATAATCCTATTATGTACACAAAAGGGGCAATAATTTTGCCAAAATATTATGGTAATTTATAAAACAATTTTTTAACACTTCAACTGGTTTAAAAATATATTTTTGCATTGTTAAACAACAAATTTTAAAAATATACTTTTCATGAATATTTCAGAAGTCCTTTGACCGTGGTTTATTTTAGAATTCTTGCATTTTTTAAAACACGTTTTGTTACAATAATTACATTTGTGTGATTTTTCTTCCTTTTTTTCATTCTCTTCGTCTTCCTTTTTATTTTTTTTTTATTTTACTTTTTTTCATATGTGTCAAATTTGACCAATTCATCTCCCAGTTTTTTTTCGCGCGCTAAAATCTAAAATAAATGTGACACCCGCAGCCCGCACGTTCTTAAGTAATAAAACTTGTTTGTAGTTATTTAGACTTCTTCTTCTTCCCTTTTTGGGATTACATCCTGTTTTTCTTCAACATTTACAGCCGCAGTTGAGATGCCGAGCTCCAGCTTTCGTACTAGCGTAATGGTGGTGGTCTATTTGATCTTGGAAGTCCCACTCTGGCAATTTTTGGTAGTCTGGTATTGTCCTTCCTGTGACATGATCTCTCCATTCCTGTCTCCTGTTTCAAGCCCACCTGACCACGTCTTGGATGACGCACTGTGCTCTAATGTCTACGTTGTTTATGTTGTGCACTACGCTGGATCCTACCATGGATCTCTGCTCTGGTTTTAATCACATATATCATAATAGGTCTTACACATGTTTTTTTTTAATTTTTGCTTTGCTTTCTACAGACATATATTTGTTTCGCCATATTACATCTCTCAAATATCCCGACATTAAGGCTGCCTTTGTTGCTTGGGCTTTCACTTCTTCTTTTAGGTATCTGTTACTCGTTATGTTGGCCCTAAGGTATTTGAAGTACATTTTGTTCAACGCTCTTTTTGTGAATGGCGAGCTGCGTCCCTGGGTATCGTGAGCGAGTGCATTCTGGTCGCAGATATCTGCATGTTGTACCTTGTCGCAGTTTGTTCAAACTAAAGAAGTCTTTGCAAGTTGTTTTTATCTTCGTCAATCAATACAGCGTCGTCAGCATAGCATACAACGTTTATCTTTTTTTCCCCCATTCGATACACTCTTCCAACCTTCTTTACTCCCATAATCAATTCGTCTATTATGATGTTAAATAGCTAATAGATAGTCTTGCGCCATTTGATTTTTTTATCGATTTTTAGACTAGTTTTTGAGCAGGTTCCTGTTTTTCTAACTTTAAAGACTTCGCAACGCCGGACGGAATATTGTAAAAAAATTGAGGGCGCCAAAAGGTGACGAAAATTGATCCACGAATTTCGTTCAAAGCACCGCATCTTGTGGACCATTGGAGTGAACAAAAACAACCCGAAAAAATAAAATGAATGAAAGAATGTCGCCCAAAAATCATTATGCGATCGACCATTTGATAGTGGCTGACGTTATTTGGCATACCTACGTTTTATCCTCCTATTTGGGGGTACTTTTATGGTTCTGTGTCGCTCTTTTATATTAATTTATATTTTCTTTACCAGATGCTCGACTTATTACCACTTCTGGACACTTAATATTATTTAAAAAAATTGCTGCAGAATTTTGTGACATAAATTATCTATTAAAATTAGTTATACATTTGTAGTTTATATTTATTTTTTTTAAAAATGGTTGCGTTGCGGTAAGCTAGTTTATTTGTTTCATAAAATTATTTGCAGTTTTAACAAAATGTGGCGAAATTTAGAATTCAAAAATATATCAGTAAAATAAAAAAAAGGCTTTATAGCAAGGATTAATACTAAAAAATACCATAAATATTTCAAATTCTTGTGCCAAATAATAATTCTATAGACGAAATTTGAGAAATTACATGCGGGGTATTCGCCTCTTAAATAATGACGTCGACTAACGTTGATCAGTTGGTAGCATAAAGTTTTAGGTTCTTCATTAAAAATGGCACGATATTTTAAATTTAAACATGTAGTTTAATAATTTCCGTTTCGATGTATGTAACATATGTATATATTTTTTAATTTAGCACATATGTACAACATACATTAAAGAATTTTTAATATTGCTTTGTTCAGGTTTTAATTACAGAAGTAAATTTCGCGTTAAATTTTCCCGTTTCAATGTAATTTATAGATCGATAGCTGAAAAGCAGAATTTAAAACGTGTGTCGTTAAAAATTGCAGGTAGAAAATAAATTACAGGAAGCACCGTTTAAATGTGTTTTTGTCTCATTTCCGCAATTCAATAGAGGGCGCAAATACGGAATTCTTAAATATAAGTGCAGACTATATGCGCTGCGTAATAGCTTTAACTTAAAATATGAATTGTAATGAGTGTCATATTTAGTTAAACAGAAAAAAATTGACATCAGTCATAACACATTATTTTGGCAAGCTTCATAGTGGAAAAGTCGAAAAACTTTGCTTGCGCCTTTCTTAATTTTCCACAAGATCAGTCTCATTTTATCTGCATAAATAAGCGGAGTCGTTAGTCAGTTTCTAGTCAGTCCAAAGAAAATTATTGGTGCTCATTAAAGCATAATCCGCGTATTGTTATTTTTGGAGAGGAATGTAACGTTTAGGGTTAAAGCACTAAATAATTTTATGTTATAGGTTGGATAACCTGAATAAAATCCAGTTTGAATTTGGCGCGATTCCATAGTATCCTGTAAAAGTGAAATTAAGATATGTAATGTAATTCAAGTAAAATTAGATTACAACCCACGTATCGAGGTTGGCTAACCTGAATAAATCGTAGTTTGAATTTGGCGCTTTTCCATGGCATCTCATAAAAATTAAATGGAAGCATGTAAGAGCGTGTGTAATGTGTATGTTTGTTGTTCCAGAAAATCCTAATTTAACACATAATTACATTAATAATGCAGTAAGTGGTTTATTCTTGTAATATAAATTTTAGTTCTGCGACAAAACAAATGCACTCGCGCTTTATGAAGTAATATTTTAAAATTGCATTTGATAAATTAAACAAAAGAAAAACTGTTATATTATTTGTGGTTTAAGATTATTTATTTAAAACTTAGTTGACTTATTAACGATAATTTATTGACTTAAGGTAATAGAACCTGGAGTCTGCACACATGTCTATGAATGCGTTAATATAGAAATAACAGGTATTGATAAATTTTGTGATAACAAAGACCTTGAGTCTTATCACATGTTTTACAAATGCACTTTATTTATATTGTTGCGGGGGTACTAAAATATTTAAGGTCCTCCAGGGAATAAAATCTCTGGACCTACCCAAAATTCCCTGTTATTCTATTAATATAAAATGCTTTCTATACACACAGTATTTGCACTGCAACTTAACTATTAACGACCTCGGATGTTGGCTCCACCATACGTGTATTCCATAAAAAATACAATCAATTTTATTTGGGGCTAGAATCAAATAAAACATCAAATTTTATTATATTATCTTAAAGTTACCAAAAGAGTTGTAATCAGGAAATATCTTTTAAGTAGTTTTTTTTAATAAACCTAAATATTGCAAAATGTACTACAGGAATTCAAGAACTAAAAGAATTTAAATAGAAAATTTTTTAAAACTAGCTAATTCTAAAAATATATATTTGGAAAATGAAATCAAAAAGACCAGTGCTTTTAATTGGGTGACCAAGTTTATGAAAGAAAATATATGTAAATTCTAAGAAGATACCCTAATCATAGTCCAAGAAATACGCTTCTCACTGTACTAAACAAAAAACAGTCTCCAGGATAATCGCATAACGGTAGATGTGAAAGTTGCACTAAAGAGGTGCAACTTTTGATGAACCCAATGTCTACGGCTTTGACAAAGAGTGAAAACAAATTGAGAATTGCACAAAGGCTGTGGAACGAATCATTTTGGGCATTAGTATTAGCTTAAGGCACAAAATTCAAAATGATGAAATCCGTAGTTAAACAAAAGTGACAGACGTAATGAGCTGAGGAACTCATATGGTAATGTGCCGGACCTGTGGCCCGACAGGACACAGATAGGTGACGAACTGGCGCCCCAGAGAAAGAAAGAAAAGCGTACTTATTAGTAAAAGCAGCGGCAAACGAAGATAAAGAAAAGACGAAAAATTATTTTTATATGTTGCAATCGTAACCAAAACTAAATCAATATTACAGAGTAATATAATAGAAATTGTTCTGATTTCCAAAAAATAAGGATTGGTAGATGGAAACGAAATAGATCAGGCTTATATGAAAAGAAGAAATGCTTCAAGCTCAAGCAAAAACTCAAAAAATCATTTTCATATGTTGCAATGACAACAAGATTAAATCTGTCTTTGACAGCAAGACAATACAAATTGTCCCAAAGAAGAAATGTGTTAATTCCAAAAAATAAGTATTGGGAAATAGAAACGAAAGAGATCAGCCTTATATGAAAAAAAAAAGTGGTTTAAGGTTTAATCATTACCATTAGAAAGATGTTAGTAAGGGAAATCAAGGCTTAACCATTACCATTAGAAAGAGGTTAGTAAGGTAAACAGAAAATCAAGATGAAAAAAACACAACACATGCTTTAATAACAATATAAAATGCAATTGCGCTAACATAAAAATATATTTTTATTATCACATAAAGCAAGGGGTTATATGATTTAGGATATTGCATCTTTGTCAATACAACATAAAAATGTTGCGTACTACAACGTACGTTCTAATATATATTCACACCATTTGAGTTTTTTTATGAACGTATGATAAATATTCTCAACTTGTTTGTTACTTACATTTTGAACTAACATGTGAATATAAGCAAAGAATATAAGCTCATTTGTGTGTAAACGTTAGGTGTAACCTGTAATTGGTTTTAAAAGTGACAAATTTCCCCTTCCTATAAAATATATAAAAGGAAGTTATATATGATATAATATTAAAAAGTTTATTTTATGTATTTGCGTGTAATTTCCTGCAAGTTAACTCCATGTGTTGTACTTAATTTATTTATGTGAATTGCTCTTAAGTTAGCTTTAATTAAAAGGAAGGTAAGGTTAAACTAACCTAACCTTATTTTAAGATCGTATTACTTTTATTTATATAAGTTTTACCCTGGATTTATTATAAGTTTTAACTCTGGATTAATATTTTTATATTTTTACATGTGCGTGTGTAAGGAGTTAAAGGAATTAAAATTTTACGTGATTATTACGTATAATGCAGGATTATTAAAAAGAAAATATATTAATTAATACATTTTTTATTTAATCACTACGTTGTTTATTGCTATATTAAGTCAGATTGTTTACAATAATAATAATAATACCTTTTAATTAAAGATTTATTTAAATTATGCGTGCGATTTACATTTATTAAATAAATTGGTACACTTTTGCAAATAACATATTTGCAAAAGTTGCGAACCAATTCAATGCAATCAAATGCATTTCAAAATAAGATTAGAATTTGTTTTTAATTTTATATAATTATTATTATTTAAGCAATATTAACATTTTTTGCAAGAATACACTCTTAAAGTAGTTGGTGATAGCAATTGTATGGATTATCTTGTTTTATTAATATCATTGGTTACTTTTTATGTAATTGTTTTAATTTATTAACGACGTTGACATAATTCGATTAAGCTAAATTGATTAAATATGTTACGTAATATGAGTTTGTCTCGCGAAAGACTGCTAGTCGCTAATCGCACAGGCAATTAATTAATTATAGAAATTTCAAATGTGATGCGATGCGGTCATGAATATATTTATCGTGGAGTGGAAATTTTTGGTGGGTATTTTTTTTGAATATTTTTTTTTTGTCAAGTTACAATTTTACCTTTAGTTGTGTTAGGGAGTTTTGGATTAGTTTTTTTAAAGTTTGTAGCAGGGTAAATTTGTAAATTGTCGGTCGGTACTGTATCAGTTCTCCGTCGATTATGTAGTTACCAACCATATTCTGATAGGCGTGTATTCGACCAATCGCGGTTCGTCTCGACGTTGCTATGTGCTAACGACCTAGACTTGCGCTGTCTGTCGGGTTTCTACGGAAGCCCCTCTCGTTGCCTAGTGCCTACCATAATGTAAACTCTTTGTAATTCCAGTGGTCCTTAAACACACATACACACATAAATAGGATCGTCCTTGAATTACACACTCTTATTTTAAAAGACACATTTTTATGATCAATAAGCTTACAAGTCTAGTAGCACGTGCGATGGCAATTCATAATTGGACCAATTTTAACATATCAAAGCACAATTGATCAAAAAATATGTCATACATTTAAACAGTTGAACTTGGCATAAATATTCTGCCTCGACCACTGTGCTGCGGTAAAAGATGATCATCGTTACTCATCCTATAAAAAAAATTTATAGAAAATTTGACTTCGATAAAAAAAATGAATGACCCAAACAACAGGAATAGAACAATGATGTTTTGTGTTTATTAATCTCAGTATATAGATATGAATTTAGGTCACCTGTTTTAATCAGTAAATCTCCCGCAACTAAATTAATTAATAAATTGCACAGCGCTATTTATCACATATTTTCTTACGCACCGTTATTTATTCTAAATTTCCTTTTGAATTTATTCAGGAAAAATAACTAATTTCCTTACAAACGCAAAGATTTTATCACTCTATTCGACTTCTTTAACTTTTCTGAATAATAAATTACATACACTTTCAACAAAATTTTAAATAATATTTCAAACACACCCCATTTTATCGCACTTTATAAATGAAAGAAAATATATTCCAAAATTTTAAAATTAAATATAATCATGACATTGCAACAATTCTGAATTTAAACAAAATATTTTAGAGATAATTATTAAAAAAATTTAAATTGGAATTAAGATTTATTCAAAAGTTTTAAAATTTAATAAAAATCAAGATTTTGCAAATATTTTAGGCATTCAGGCAAATTATTTTACCTCAATTTTCCGAAATATTTGTATCTGACTATTGAGTTGTTGAGTTGATTTTATTTTGTCAAATTATATATTTTTTTACATCCACTCAACTGAATCAATGAAATTTCAAGTAAATCACGTGAATTTAAGCCCATTTGCTTTTACTTCTCTTATGATTTCTCCTGATACTAACCAATATCTATATCTATAAACTTTGCCTGCATCTTTTCTTCCATCCGCCTGTCATTTTTTTTTTCTAATGGTTAATTGTCTCTTGCTCTCCGCAGTCTCTCATGGTTTATTTTAGAAACGTGGTCGTCCCAGTTTTGCTTACGTCCAGCAATATCTGTTATTTGGCATGTCTTTATTTCTAATCCTGCGCCATCATGTTTTCCTTGATATTCTTTTTAGTACTGTCATCTCTGTCGTTGGTAGTTGTTTTTTTATTTTAGCTGTTTCTTGTTTTGTTCCTTAAGTTATTACGGGCCACAATACAATTTTATAAATCCCTACTTTTGTGTCATTTCTAAGATATTTATTATTCTAAATAACTTCATTCATACTTCCGACGAGTCTATTCGTTTTTATGACTTGTTCATTAATTTCTCTTTCAATCTGCCCAGAACTCATAATTAACGTACACAGATATTTTATCTCCATTACCTGTTCTATAATTTTATTATCTATAACCAGTTTGCATCTGATTGGTTCTTTTGCAATTGTTTTTTGTGTGGAAATTTTCATGTTATAGGTTTTATATTTATAATTAAATTTAAACCTCGCAAGTCGTCTTCGTTCTCTGCTATCAATATAGCGTCGTCCACGTAACATACCATATTGAGATTATTTCTATCCATTCTATATCCTTTCATGTCCTCTAGTGATTTTAATATTTCCTCCATCATCAGATTAAACAGAATAAGGCTCAGTCAGTCCCCCTGTCGTATTCCCAGTCCGGATGGTATTGCCTCTGATTTTGTTGATTTGACTTTCATGTCGGTGTTTGTGTATATGCCCCTTATAAATTGTATTCGTGAGGCCGGGATCTTTCTATCGATTAGTAATTTCTCATATCATTTTGGCATATTCGGCCGAATACTTTTTGTAAGTCTGTTATGAAGTAGAAGCCAAATTATTAAAAATGTGCTTGAATTTAACAAATCAGCAGCACCTTTTCTATGCTCTTTTTGTGTTGGGTGTAGTTGTTCTTGTCAATTTGGTTAACCTTTCCTCTTCCATTCTTTAAACATGTTTCCATTTTCGTCTTCTCATTTGTGTCCACTTTACAACGTTTGTTACCTTCAGTTCTTCTCTATATTCGCTGCTTCTACTACGGTCGTGTAGTGTTATCGTTCGTATCGCGCGCATTTCAATATTTCTACATATTTGCTTTGTTTTTTGTTCTTTCTGCTCTTGTTTCAAGTAGTGTTGGTAAGTATAGGGCCTTACGCATGTTTCATATATTCTGACCTTGCTTTCATTTGACAATATTTTTTCTTCTAAATAAATGACGTTCCTTAATTAAGGTGTATTCCAAAATTTTTAAATAGAATAGAAGTTATCTTTGCACAAACTATTTTGGAGATTATAATTCAAAATTTTAATCAGAATTAATTAATTAATAATAAATTAAGGTGGTTCGTAGAAATAATATCTTCGAGACTATTAATTATTAATTAGATACATTAAAATTCATTGATTAAGAATTAATTAAGGTTGCCAGTTGCTTAGTTTCGTTTAATTTTCATAAAGCATATTTTACCCTTCTTTATTTAAAATTTAAATCTGCTTTCTTTTCACTATATTTCTGAATTTATTTGAATATAAATGTGTTAAAAATAGCTACTTTGCCCTCAGATTTCACAGAAAAGCATTGTGGACATAATTTACTGCTTTTAATTTTTTTCTTAAAATGCTGGCACTAGATGTGAAACATAAATGCGTTTAGATTAACCCTGAAGTGTTTTGCTTACGAAATATTTACCTATTCGGTCACAAATGACATAATCTGATCTTCTCTTTACAATGGATTACAATGCTTAGTTCTTCCTTCCTACTTGATGTTCATTTATATTCATAGCTTTATAAATCAAATTGGGTTTAAATGATTAAGTTTTTCTTTATTCATGGAACTGATTTTATTATTTTGTCCTCTATGGTGCATATTGGCGATTTCTATAACCTTGATACCACCATGCGGACGAGTAAGGAAACTTTAGGCACAGATAGGCACAGTTATTCCTTTTCCATTCAGAAATATTTAAAATACCCCAAAAAATTATGTAAATATTATATTTTGCATAATCAAACGGTAGTTTCGGTACATAGAGATCCAGGGTCACTAGACAGTTAATAGTGTTGGTGCCTCCTTTTTGTAAATTTAGCAAAAAGCAACAAACTTAATATGTATCATTTTGGACCCTAGATGTATCCCTCTTCTAGTTTGCGAACATAGACAGATGCATAGTATAGGCAGGAATTTGCCGCTGCATAATCCATTTTATCTCGATTTCTAGCTGTGTAAATCAAACTTCCTGTATTATGTACTTCTATGCCGATACATCTTCTTTCTTTCTATTTCCCTTTAACCTTAAATATTGCCATTTCATGATTCATTTATGGTTCACCACCTTAAGTACTTAACAACCACCTCTACTAACATTTGTTTTTTAAACAACTGGCTCTAGCCGGTGCGAACCCATAGCAGCACATCACTGAGTAACCTTATCTACACATTTTCGCAATATTAAACTTTTCTTATTTATTCTGTAATTTACAAATCATTAAAGAGTTATATTAAAAACAACGGGTGGTTCGGAAATACGTTGTTCCCGTTCGTAACGTAACACCTGAGCAGTTAGTCTTACTAAGGACGTAAAAATTAGGCTAAAAGTAGACTCCGTCTATACCCGATAGTGAACGCTCTCGCTCAAAAACTCGTATAAATGTTACTGTAGAAGCTTGAAACTGAAAAATGCTAGGTTTTATTAGTAAATACCGAAATCGTTTGCTAAAAGACCGAAATGAAAGAGTGTTTAAGCTTTTACCCGACACACAACCTCACTATGGCAAATGCTAAAAACCAGAACTTACCAATCTTCGGACCTACTTTAGTTTATAAAAAAAACTTGTTCGTCATCCTTCATAGCGCTTTAGCCGGGCTTTGGCCTCCACTGTTTGTGCACTTTCCGATCTTTGGTATAATGAAGACAAGAGGTTGGAAATTATTAGATTTCCAGCCTTAAAGCATGTAGACAAGCGCTTATCAGCGATCCTAAGGTTTGGAACGCTTTAGTCAAGCGTAAATTCGTTAATAGAACAAATAGCATCTCACATTTAGTAAGAGCTACATTGCACTTCTTTACATATAACCTTTATTAAATCTGTAATTTTTATAGCAATTTTTTTTTTGTGGAGTACTTTTTATAAATCGAATCGTCCAAGCAAGAACCTTTTTGTCTTTAACTGAAACTATTGAATTTAATATATTTTTCCACTAGAATTCTGCCAGGAAATTCCTAGAATAACGAAATCATTTTGTTAATCCAGAAATTTCCTTGATTAACAAAATTTACGTAGTGGAAATGAAGCAATAAGTTTTCGACTTTAATCCTTCCTATATCCTAAACTTAACCAAGACATTTTATATAACCATTTTTCCAAATTTAAGGCGATCTTTATAAATTAATATTAATGTAAATTATGTAACGGTTATATAATGCTTGCAAATTAGTAATTTTTGTTTTTCTTTATTTTCAGCCCATTTTGGAATGGACATCTTCACATGTAGTGGAATGGATGGCTGCATTGAATTTGTATACATATTGCGATTTGTTTAGATGTAAAGATATAAAAGGATCTGATTTAATTCATTTAGACAAGGAAAAATTATTGGTAATTAAAGCATATCAAATGTATAATTATAAAGTTTATAACCTAACCACCTCTGACCTAACCTACTAGATACATCGTTAGAAACTGCACTAAAGTTGCTTTTAATTTTTTTTTATTAGATAAATATTTGACGTATACTTTATATATGTAATAAAATAAAATTATCTTGCAAAAATTAGAATGTTTACAAAATTAATTATTTTTGTTGATAATAAAATTTTAATTTTAGAATATGGGAATTTATAATAAATTCCATCAAGATGCCATACTTAATTGCATAAATGAATTATTAAAAAAATCTGACGACTCCAACATGGCTAATGAACATTCTGGAACATTTGAGGAAGATTTTTCGCATAATTTAAGGCAGCAAAGTTTTAGTACTTTGGAAAGATGCGGAAAATGCAACAAATATTTAAGAGGCCTCTTACATCAAGGCTTTCTTTGTCAGGGTAATAAAACAAGTGTTAAATGTAAACCCAAAATAACGTTTAATTAAATTGTAGAATGTGGTTTGGTTTCACATAGGACATGTGCAGCATCGGGGTTGCCAACTTGTAAACCAACAAATAATAAATATACAGGATTATTTGGGCAAAGTCTTTGTGCTCAATTTAATCCAGGAGATTCCCCTGCCCCTTCCATCGTATGTATTTACAACTACTCTAAATTTACTCTTATTAACCCATTTATTTTAAAGGTGATTAAATGTACTGAAGAATTAGAAGCTAGAGCCAGATTAAACACAACATTAGAATTATACAATTTATATACAGCATCCGCACCCAGTGAACAAGTCAATGAATTAAAACAGAGGCTTAATGAATCTTCCAATGTAGATCTGACGGAATATTCCCCCTCTTACATAGCAAACGTTTTAAAAATGTTTTTGCGTGAATTACCTGATCCAGTCATTCCTGTTCAGTGGTATGACAAATTTTTGGATGCATCAAGTAAGTTTTTTAATTACTTTTTTTTATTGGTTAACTAATTTTTGATTTTATAAAAAAAAAATAGAAGCCAGAGTTGATGATCAGTGCACATCCATTTTAAATAATCTCATTCAGGAGATTCCAGAGCATCATAGAAGTACATTAAAATTTGTTATGGCACATTTATGCAGAATATGCCAAATGGAACATGCCAGAGGAAACAAAAATCCTCCCACAGTACTAGTACAAGTCATGTGCCACATTTTTCTTAGGCCCCCATGGGAGCGGATAATGTAAGCCCATTTGTATTTCAATCTTACTCATTTTATAATTTTAATGATTTTGTAGACAAGTTGTTTATAACACGCAATTGCACAATCGAATTGTTGAGGTCCTTCTTTTAAATTGTGATTGGGGTGAAACTTTGCCGGAATTTGCGGCGGCACCGGCGATTCCCCCCAGAAAAGTTTCCAGAATGGGCGGTAGTCTTCCCTTTTTGCTAGAGAAGGAAAAATCATCAAACCATATGTTATTGCAAGATGCTGAATGGTATTGGGGAGATATAAAACGGGAAGATGTTAATGAAAAATTAAATGACACATGCGATGGTACTTTTTTGGTCAGGGATGCTTCAAATAAATCCGGGGAATATACACTTACCCTTCGTAAGGGTGGTATGAATAAGCTTATCAAAATCTGCCATAGAAATGGAAAATATGGTTTTACTGAACCATTCACCTACAATTCTGTTGTTGAACTTATTAATCATTTTCGTAACGTTTCTCTATCTCAATATAACGCATCTTTAGATATTAAGCTTTTGTACCCAGTGTCTAAATATAACCAAGAAGAAGAATTAATGAACACAGAAAATGTTGAAAAGCTCAAACAACAATTTTTAGAAATAAACGCTAAATTATTAGAAAAAAATAAACTATTCACGGAATATTCCGATGATTTCAACAAAACGCACCAAGAAGTACTGAGTAAAAGGCAGTCTTTGGAAGCTTTAAAAGAATTGGTGAAAGTATTTAAAGAACATACAAAAATACACGAAAAATTTCAAAGCGAAGCACAACCACATGAAATTGAAGGTGTTGTTAATAATGCAGAGAAACTTAAACAGCGTTTAAAAGCCATGGAAGAAAGTTGTGAACAACTTGATGAAAATTTGCAACAATGTGAAGCTTACAATCGCTCCTTGGAAAGGGAAATTACATCATTAAAACCAACAATTCGGGATCTTATGAAGGAACGTGATAAATACCAAAAGTAAGTATTTTGTTCATACATACATTTATTTATAGAAAACGTGCTTATTTTATCTCCATTTATTATGCGCGCGCATTAAAACACAAACTAATAAATTACATCCTCTGATTTGTGTTAAAACTAATTTATAATAATATAACGCATTTAATTTTATGAAATTATTGCTTTGGTTTATTTAATTTCATACATATATAACTTTGAATTGTCTTTCTATTCAGTACTAATAAAATATGATGCGCCACTTGGTGGCGAAAACTGAACTTGTCCAAAGTGTGCTGTTTGTGACTAATTAGATTTCATTTTCAAGTGCAAAAGGAGCGTTAGCGTAAAATATTATAATTAATTTAACAAATCTCATACAAACTGTTGTGTTTTGGGATCGAAAAAGAATTAAAAGAGGGCTATCAGTTACAGTTATTCCTACTTAATAGTAGTTTCCTTTAATAGATTCTTTCGTTCATAGATGGCGTTTATTCATTTAATATTGATTATCAATTATATATTGAAAGTTTATTTTCATGTTTAGAATTTAATTTAACCGTCAACTGATTCTAATAATAATTCAAAACTATTTAAAATTTTATAGATAAAAATTGTTTAGTTAAAGCGTTGACTACGTCCTACAAGATAACTCATTGTCAGTCTACCACTGGATTACTCGCTAATATATAACGCTAACTACAAAAATTTTCTTAGTAAATGCGTGGTAGCTGTATGTATTACGCGTCGTGGTAACTCCTTTAAAACCATTGCTGGCGTTGGAAATAAAAATAAAATGCATTTATTCAGAAAATAAATATAAAAATTCGTAGCGTCCGATATCCCGGTCTTGTTACAGGTTATATTAGCAAAGCGTCCTTTGTTACAGGGCTTTAGGTTAGCGTGCGTTCACCAAAAAACACTTGAGTGCAGGTTGCCATCTCTTGGGCTTCCCGAAGACTCCGGGTGTTAGTAGTAGGTTATGTTCGGGTTTAATTATTGATCTTTGCAGTTATAGTAAATGAAATTAGTATTAATGGACCTAGTTGGAACACGGGCACGTTTAATGTCTTTATCAGATATTATGACGTTTATTTTACTCTTATGCGCCTGACTTCCTGTCGTTAACGTTAACAATTTCTTCAAAAAATTCTATTTTTTGCTATGCGAAATACTTGTACCGCGCTTCGAATTTCTGGCGTTTGCCATTCCTTATGTGCGTTGTTTATTTCTATCTTTCGCTAAGCAAAATAGTTATTCCACACTTCGAATATTCTTGACAATGGCAATAATTTTTGCGAGTCGTCGATTCATATTTAGCCCTAAGCGGTATAGTTGTTTCGCCGTCCAATTTGGAATCTTTTTAAACCATTTTCTTCTGATGCCACTTCTTCTTTGATCTTTCGTTTTCTAAGAAGCTGTAATATTTGGGATCGGTAAACTCGTAAGACATCGATGTTTTAAACTTTCATACAACCCGCTTATGGATTCGCATATCAAGGTCATCTAAGCGTTCATTGTAAAACAGTGGCTGAATATTTGATACCGATTGTCTCAGACGAAAATTTACACACATTTGATGTTTGTTAGTAGCACTTGCGGATCATTAGCTTTTTTAAAAACCTTTTTAACTACTATTTTACGATATGCGTATTATCCGGCGTAGATCATATCTTATATATTCTTTGGACAACCAATTAAAAGGCCTTTTAATATTCAGTTAATAAATCACCTAAATTTCTTTTTTCATTTGCGAATTCACTTGTTTAACTTGAAATTTTTCATATTAAGTCCTTGTGTTTGAATATTTTTGTTTTGATAAACCAGAAATTGTTTAAAATTCTTGTAATTTTTAATTGCTCTCTGCAATAAAATACATTAATAAAAGCTTGAATAATAACATATAAACAGGACGTATTAAGCGGTGAGCGGTCGCCTGGGTCCCCGTTATTGTAAGGGGTCTCTTGTAAGTCTTAAAAGTAATAAACTTAAAGTATTTAATACATCAGGATATTTTCGGCATTTTTTAAATAAAGTTTTGCATTTCATGAATTGTGAAAAAACAGCGAAATATAGCTGTGTCTAAAATAAAACCTTTGATCTATATTGTACAGATCCTTTAATTATTTGTGATTACAATGATGTTTTTACATATTTAGTAGCGTGCAGGAAAAAAATGAAATCTTTGGATTGACGGGCCCCATATATTGTTAATCCACCACTGTCTATTGATATATAAAATAAATTATCGACAACCGTTTTGTTATAAAAGGTGTAACAAAAAAATTGGAATTGGATAGACAAAAGTAATGAAATATCTGTACAAATTATGGAGCATGAAGCATAGTTTTAAGTTACTCTCAAGTCACAACGCAACTGAAACGTACGGCTTTCCAAGAAATTTCATGTAAATTGCGCTGATAGAGAACAGGTTTTAAATTCACAAAATTTTTGTTATAATTATCAGAGAAAGTCTGTATTACACGAATTTTACTCGTAAAACAATTGGCAATATTTTTTTGTGTAATTACCGTTATGATTTCCGTATGCTTAAAACGTAATTATAAAATACCATGAAAAAAATAACTTCGTCGTCTACTTGGTGAGCAGAATAGCGGAGCGGTAAAACGTAAGACGCATGCTAGTGGAGAACCCGGTTTCAAATCCGACTCAATTTATAGCTCTAGATCTAAAATTTCTATCTGCTCTCGGGTGGTTTCGAAGTCAACGTTACGTCTGGGGCCTAAAACCTGCCCTGTTAAGGACTTAAAAATTAGGCTGAAAGTAGACTCTGCCTACACCCAAAAGCTGACGCTCAAAGATGGGACAATACATAAACACAAATATAA
Source organism: Gymnusa sp. GC000175 (assembly GCA_030264735.1). Classification (NCBI taxonomy): domain Eukaryota; kingdom Metazoa; phylum Arthropoda; class Insecta; order Coleoptera; family Staphylinidae; genus Gymnusa; species Gymnusa sp. GC000175. The sequence goes on from JARJDX010090559.1 coordinate 17,789, forward strand.
AATCTATATCATGCTACAAACGGTTCTTTTGTTTCTTTAAAATTTTTGGGATAATCCAAACCAATAAAATAACTAAAATAATTAGTAGCCCAGATGTTTGGAGAGCACAACGTTTTGGTTCTTAAAGGTCCCGGGTTCGATACCCGAAGTCGGCTCTGAGTACTGGGTGAACATTTATTATTGGGGTAAATTTCTAGAGCAGGAATGAGAATCTGCGGTAAACTACCTTTAATGGTGTAAAAATGAAATTCTCGGGAGTAATAAAGGCTCATAAACGTATAATAAAATTGCATAAAAATTTATTAGACTGGAATTATTATTTATGCGGACAAATAATTCTCCTCGCATATGAAATACATTTTTGTAAACAAACATAGTTGGAGTAATATTCAAAAATGTTTGCCGGTGTAACAAGCTCAGGCATTTAAATAATTTAAGCGAAATTAAGATCTCGCTAGGTCGATAGCTAGTTAACCTCAGACATTTAAGAAACTTACGCGAAATAAATATCCAGCTACGTCGATATCTGGTTGGGTATTAATTCCTAACAAATTACAAAGTAATATACTTACAATTAATTTTAAATTTAATTTTTCCAAAATCAAGTGATTTTAATAAAGTGGTAGTTGCGCACTTTAGAGCCTGGCTGCGCAAAATAAAAAATCGATAATAAAAATATAAACAAAAATAACTGTAATGAAATATTTCTTGTAACTTGTTTTAATTTCAGACTTTAGACGCGTAAATTGATTCGTTGCCAACGTTTCGCTCGCCATTGCATTTTATTTAAAGAGCATTACATTCTTAAATGTAATTACAGTTTTACTTTAATATATTAAAAATGAAGCACTTTATAAAAATAAGCGATTAAAACTCGAAAGTAAGAAAACTTACATGGACCTCAGTCGCGAAAGTCTAAATTCTAAAGCACTTTATATATTTTATTACAAAATGGGAGCGTAAAATTTTCTTTAGTTATCATGCAAACTAGTGATAGTGGGTAGTTGACTTGGTCAATACAAGAAATTTGTTTTTTTGAGCGCGTACAGGCGAATTTAGTATCCTTGTCATTTATTATACTTCCTGTCCCATATACATGTTTTTAAATGCACGATTTTAACATTGAATTGCAAGCACATAAAGAACTTTAAAAAATAATAATCGTAAAACATTCTGCTGCAAGGACTTGAAAGTTATAAATCTACCAACAAGAATAACTTATAAGGTTCGCCCTGGGGTATTTTGGGGAACTATAAAAACGTATTGAGCTCGAATTTGGCTTCGTATAAATTAAATTTCGATTTTTCATTATTGGCAAAAAACGAGGACACCATTAAAATAAGTTACACTTTTGTTAAAGCAGGACTGCTATATTTAACATCTTTGTAATTAGCCTTGCGTTCCACTCGGTTTCTTCTCTTTGTTACACCGTAGATACTTAAATATTTTAATAATGATCAACTTTAATGATAACTTAAACAATTTAAAGATTCTTGGTGGGTACAAGATTTTATTATGTAAAAATGATCACCAATGTAAACAAATGTGTTTATTTGGTACAAAATTGTATTGTATAACCTATAACGTATAACCTACTATCTATTCAACTCAAAGAGTTACCGCACGTAAACAAATGTGTGTATTTGGCGCGTGACCGTATGTGGCGACAATAGAACCAATCACCAAGCGCGAACCGTGTTATGACGTGCAAATCATTGTTAGCACGAGGCTACTGTTAAATATATTAAATATATAGTAGTGACATTAGGTGTAATGTATTAGACCAGGGTTCGGGAACCTTTCCGAATTAAAGGGCCACTTCAACAAAATTTCATAAAAAAAACAAAATCTAAGATAATTTGATTTATTCTGTTCTTTAGAAAATCATTATGAATTTGTTGGAAATTGTAATTCCGAGTAGAAAACTTGTTAATAAAACGTTTAATAAATGCTCAAATGCCATATTTTTTTTGTTTTAATCAAAATTAACGAGTAGGTAATTAAAGAAGTTATTATTGGAAAACTTGACTCAGCTAAACTTGCTTTAAACCACAAAAATAACCTACTTGTATCATTTATATTAATACTATTTGTTTTAATAAAAATTGTATAAAAAAATCCTTATCTTAAAGTGCTCTATCCATTAAACTGATTAAACGAATGCGATTATGTTAGCTTTTATTATTTTATTGGTAGCCGCTTTGAAGAGTCTGTTGTCTTAACCTCTAAACCACTGTATAAGGTACTTCAGCCCGCTTTCTTTCAATTTTTTTTTTAGTGACTAAATATATTTTTCCGGATTTTTCCGCTCTATCCGATCCATAGCGCTGTATCTGTGTTAGCTCATAATTATGAATTTAGTCTTTTTGATATTGAGCTTAAGACCAAATCTCTTGCAGTTTTGCACCACTTGAGAAGAAGCCATCAAAACAGTATTATATGCATATCATAGATTATAAGGTGATCTCCGTCACGCCTCTTTGCCCTCTATCATATCGGTAACTTCGATTTGGATACTAATATCCTAAGCTTAGTGAAACCTGGTTTCTGTTGATATTGTAGTTTATGTGTTTTTTTGGGCATAAAATTTTGGCAAGTACGTCACAAAGCGTGTAATTAGTCGTACCATCACCATCACCATCAGGATAGGTAATTACAGACTTGATTCATCTTCGGTATCGCTGTTTGATAGTGTTAAAATCTATTTGGTTCCGTGCACTAAAGTTGCATGGCGCTGTCCTTGTATACAGGCGACGTCTTGATAGTTTGAAGTAGATATTCTTCATGGTCATGTTTTCTTTAGACACAGAATTGTACAAATTTATCTCTTTCATTGCTGTCACCTAGTCCAACAACACATTCTTCTTCACCATATCCGATATTTTCGTTAATATCGTTAAAATTGTGACTGCACTGTTTTTTAGTGCGGTGTTCACGATGTCGTAGAACTGCTCCATTCACCTTCATTACTTGCGGAAATAGATACCTGAATTTGGTTGGTTTGGTCTCTCTTTGGAGCATCATCACTCTGTCTAAGATTGGTATAAAATTTATTACCGATTTTTTAGTCACAATGAACACCATCATGCCTAGCATAATACACAACATGCTCATCTAGTACCAGTCGATCGGATTGTGGCCACCGCATTTCGCTAATATTCAGCACTGAGATATATAATCGGACCATTTCTTTGATGGTATTATCGATATAGGTATACTTAGACTCCAAATCACAATATTCCCATAGCATTGTTTACTAAAATTTACAATTGTTTCTTCGCACCACTGCCCCACTTAAAGAGCCCCACTCGGGGCCATTTTGTAAGTTTGTAGCCATTGTCACGATTTTCCTGGAAGTTATCAGTGTAGTGGTCTTCCGTTGCCTTCTACACCGCTGTAAAAATGTCGCTTAACTGGCTATTACCATTACGCCTTTTGCTCTTTAATTAAACCTATCCTCGTGATATCAACATGTGATCAGTTTTAAAAGGCCAGCTGTCGCCTTTTCTTGCTAAATATTTGATTTCTTCAGTAGCAGTCAAAAAAACTTGTTTTTCCTAATAAGAGAGCCGCCTATTCACAACCCCAGTCTTAGACAGAGCACACACGCACGTGATAGCGATCAAAGTGGTGGCGGTGCCGGAGAAACTGTTGCTCACTTATCACTACACTCGAGAGGAGTGCAGCGTTCTAGGTAGTGGTGGCGATCAAAATGCTGCTAGTTGCATTTGACTCTAGTAAATAGTATTAAAAAATTGGCAATAGCAATTAAAGAAACGAAAAATTTTATTAAGAATGTTCTATGTTTTGGCTTTTTATAAAGTGCAAAAAAAATTAACTAAAATTCAATTTTTTTTTCATCTTCCTTTGGGGTGGCATGGACCAAAGCCGTTTTTTTTTTGTAAAATATCCTAATGAAATTTTTTAGTAAATTATTAAGGACAAAATGTTTTTTGTTGCTATTGCATGTAACAATTAATTATTTTGAGGTGTCACATTCTTTATGCACACAGACAGCATAGGGATCGTTCTCTGGCCTCGCACTACTGGAGGGAAATTTTTAATAATATGTTTTCAGGTCAAATCACATACGGCTTTCTCTCGTAACAGCACGAGAAGATATTGGCCTTTATATTTTTAAAAGCTCTTTATCGGCTACTAGTTTATAGCCACATATTTAGTGTTTTTAAGTATTTTATTAAATAAAATATTATCAATAAAATTTAACAAAATACATTAATTAAAATTTAGACATTTAGAAAATGTAATAAAACGTGGAAATTTAATAAAAATAAAAATTTAAGCGTAGATGCGAATAGAACGAATGTTGAAAACAATTTTTAGAACTTTGATATAAATAACTGTTCAACGCCACCTTTGTCATTTAATATTGTAATTGCTGTTTTAGTACTCTAAATAAATAAACTAAAAGGCAAGCAACCACTTAAAGTAATAATTTTCCGAAAATATTTGGTAAAATTTTTGTATGGTTTTCTTTCCATTTTATAAAATTTTGCCGTATATTTAAGTTTAATTTTTCATACGTAATCACAAAATTTTATTTTCCATACGTAGTAAAATCTCTTTTGTGATAAATAAATTTTCACTGAAAGTCGAGTTCATTGTCCGCCTACAAAACAATTAAATAATGAACTTACTTTAAATGCAAATTTAATTTGAATTAACCTTAATTTTATATGCGTTAGCCTTAATTTACTAGCCCATGTAAATTAATTACAATTAATAAAAAAAATTGTATAAAAACAACTTAAAAATAGAAATTTTTTAATAATATACATGTCGCCAATAAATTTAAAAGTGAGACGATTCTTTATACATGCCTTTTTCAGTTAATTATATCCTATAAACACCAACTCACAAATGCAGTTAATCAATTTATTGATTGAGCACGCAATTTAAATTGTTTGTGATTTCCGATTGTTTGCGGTGTTGTTTGTTGTGTTAGTATATATAAAGCTGCATTATAAAGCTGTGGTTCTGGTCCTAAAGCGAAATATTCATTTTTTGCATTGTTTATCTAATAAGAATATATAGAAATATCTGCCACGGCCCTTTTGTATTATTTATTGTACTTTCTTTAATTTTTTAATCTTCTTTTCTCTTCTAGTGTTGCCTTATACCAGAGGTGGGCAAACTTTGAAATAAGATAAACTTTAACGTCCTCACCTCGTCTTGTGTTACCTGTAGTTTCTCTTTGTAACCTAACTGAACTTTCAATTCCTTAAACTGATTTCTTAGTTTACAGTTTGCAGGATAGTCACCTCTTAGATTTATTAATATCGCACAAAACAGAATTTATTGTCCCCGATATAAATGTGTGTATTGAGAAGTGCTTTTGGTTTCTTCAATAATGCGATTTATACCCAAAGTGGCTCCAATCGATCGGGATTGAATGTTTGCCCACCTCTATATTATACACAGCGAGCGATGGTTTTTAACATGACTTTATTGATTAATTAGTTGTTAGAGATAATATTTGCTTTTTCACATGGCAAATTTACTTAAGTTTGCGTTTCTTTAGAATAAAGGATATTTCTAGTTATTTCTTCAATCCCTCTTAAAACTTTTACTTACTCACACGATCTTTCCAAAGAACCAGTTTTTGGTGGTGGACCCATATTTCTAAAAATAAGAGTTTTTTGCTGTTATTATATCGTGATCGTTGTCCCCACCCTATATAGTATATAGTATTATTAAAAACATGTAGCAACTTGTCATTCTGAGTTTTAATGGTGGGGCATTACCAGTGAAAGATTTTTCTTTTAAATTAGTTTCAGAGACGATTTTCGCTATGCTTTAGCAACTCAAGTTTGCGTTTATTTTTGGTACCGGATATTTCTATTTATTTCCCAATTCTTCTTAAAATTTCTATATTTCTCACACTATTTCTCTGGGTGTCCAAAGTAATTGGCGATAGACATTTCAAGGGCTGCTAGTTTCTTCATAAGTTGTTCTGTCGCAGTCTTAGTATCTTTCCCATATCATATAACAGAATCAGAAACACAAAGCTGTCGTAGCCCATGTCTCTCTATATAATTTGACCAAAATCATCTTAAAATTTATGCAAATTGCTTAAATTTGTAAAAATATTGTCGCATATTAAACCAAAATCATACAATTATATGCGTAAACCGCTAAATTCTGATCAAATGCATATCAATTTTACCGAAAATCGCTATATTATAATCTTAAGGAAAATCGCATAATTTTCATTGTTATGATTTTGGTTAAAAAAATGACCATCGTTTTTGATTTGAGCGATTTGTCTGAGGTTAGAACTCGCCGAATAGACAATCAATATCTTCAGACACCTTTTGTAAAGACTTAATTAATTTTTTATTATTGTTGTACATTTTAATATAAAAACTGTTTAAAACACATACCCAACCAGAAAACTTTGAGAATTTCTAAAATACCGCGGGCTAAATAAAATCTTTATGAAAACCAACGATCGTTTTTTAACTGGACAAATCAAGTTGATAGATTGGACTCGTGAACTTATTATTTCTGTTAGTGGCCAGCAACAGTTCTTATCTTTAGCGAGCCAAATCAATCGAGTAAACCGTTGATGCAAGGTCTTCTATTGGTTTAAAATACTGTTTATCAAATTAAGTTAATTTTGTCCAAAATCTGTTTAAACTGCGATGCTTTTGGTCAAATTTAAGAAATTTTTGGATAATTTTTTATTTCAAGCATTTCGAAAAAAGGTAGGTAAATGGAGTTTTAAAAAACTTGCGCCTGGAGCCTATCAAGTGGTAAATCCGCCATTGGCGCGAGCGTGTGCGGGTAATCTGATTGAATCGGCCCTGGGTTACGGTGTGGGTTCTGTTAAATTTTCCCGTTAATTTTGACTCAAATAATATGCCAGAGATATAATATTTTTGGATACTTTTCCAATTCATTTTGTTTTTTTTTAATGAACTAATTGTTTTTTTTAAATTTCAGGTGGTTAGTAATGAGAGGAGTGAAGCCAGGAAAGATCAATCAGTTATTAGAAAAAAATGGAGATATTGATGAATCTTCTATAATATTTGAGGACAGTGATAACCTTCCGCACAATGATGAGAAGTGTTGGCTTTTATTAAACTGCGACCGTACACATGCTGATAGATTATTAGCAGGCAAGCCTAATGGAACCTTTTTGGTTCGTAAATCGAGTACAAATCAATACGCCTTGTCAATTGCATGTAATGGTATAGTGAATCATTGTATTATTTATGAAACCATCAGGGGGCTTGGATTCGCAGAGCCTTATAATATCTATAGTTCGCTCAAAAAATTGGTGCTTCATTACTCACAGAACTCTTTAGAAATACATAACGATTCACTAAATACAACGCTAGCTTATCCTATTAATATGTAGAGTGGAATAATGGTTGGATTTCGAGTCAGTCAAGATTAAAATCGAGTGATGTGATATTTTTAAATAACGTTGCTGTGAACTCTTTAATATTCCCTAATATAATCATGCTAGTGTGTCTTTATACATATTTACAAAATATACAAACGTAAGCTAACTCGAACGTTTGTATGCAGATTTATGTATAACAAATATTTTATCATGTTTATATTATCAAGTGACTCATTGAAATTGAAAGTAAAGTTTATTGTATAAAACAAAAAAATTATATATTATAATAAAACTTTTAAAATTTTTGCATGAACACCATGTGTAAATGACTGTGATAGTGTACTAAAGAGGAGAGTTTTTTTTTTAAAAAGAAAATATATGAATTTATTTCAACAAAAAAACTTGACAGTGAAATTTTTCGTCAATGGTGTGTTGTGCTCACACCAACAATTTTGTGTCTTGTTCAAATCTATGTAGATTTTTGAGTATTGTTCAAGATATCTCAACGTTAACTACTATACTTTGCAACAATAATATTTTTCTTGTTAACACTTTCGTAATCTAAAATATTTTTTTATTTTGGTTGTAACCACTCAAGCATAATTGGCAACGTTTTTATTTTCATTTTTTTCCATTTTTTATGCTTGATTTATTTACCAAATTTCAAGGTTTTTATTGACAATTGTCGTTAACAATTTAATTAATATAAATACAGGAGAGTGAAAGGCTGGCCTTGACTTCAGCTGATTTTACATTTGACTTTATAACATTTAATTTTATCGCCTTAATATAGCTAGTCTCCTTTTGGTCCGATACATTTCTTGGATAAACCAATTATGGAAAACAAAATATTTCAAGGCTTTTGATTGGTTAGTGTGTGTTCCGGTGCATACGTTTCTTCGATTAACCCCGCTCCGTTGGTTATGGATCTTCAATTTCAATTTCCGTTCGGTTAAAACCATTTCCTTGATTAACCCCGTTTAGGTTGATCCGTCACTTCGTTTAACCCCGGTTGGTCAATTTCGTTTCTTTGATTAACCGCGCTCGGTGGGATCCGTTTCTTTTGGTAACCCCGCTCGGTCGGATCCGTTTCTTTCATTAACCCCGTTTGGTCCAATCCGTTTCTTCGAATAAACATTTAGCTTATTGAAATAAGAATATTTGAAGCCTTCTGATTGGTAAGATGGAGAATCGAATGAAGACCCAGGTACATCTATTATTGTGCCATGTTATTTGTCAAAAATTAAATGTTATAAACGCCAAAAATAAAACCAACTTTAATCAACAAGACTTAAAACCTTATTTGGCATATAAACCAAGCATAATTTTTTTAATACTAATTTTATGTTTCTTTTCATTATTTTTTTTATCGCAATTATGTTTTGAGCATGATCGCATACTTTTACAAGTTTATGCAAGAAAAGGAAAAAAAACGAATCCAGTGAGGTGAACTTATTTTATTTGTAATTAATATACAGCAGAGTTTTATTTTCTTTTTATCATGTATGTAAATAATATTTACTCAATTATTTAATTTACAAAAAAGAATTAGCAAATAAAATTCTGTTGTTAATTTTTTAAGCTACATTTTGTCAATGCTTAATCTTTCTTGTTTCAAAAATCGCATGTCAATTTAAATTACTTCCAATCTCAGCTCAATTTGAAGTAAAAAATTGGCTCAAATTTTTATTTTATGTTAACTACTATATCGATAATTTATTTGGTGTAATAAAATTATTTTATCATGTTTGCAGATATTTGTTGCTTACTAGATTCTTATAAATTATTACACGTTAAGTGGTGTGTAAAGATGCGCACAAACTCTAAAAAAATCGCGAACTATTGTAGCTATACATTTAGAATAGCTTGTTAATAATTTAACCAAAAAATTGTAATAAATTGCGCGAACTATTTTAGAAGTAGCTAATTCCGTCTGGAAGTTTCATGCGAATACTTCCCATTTATTAATGTCGAAAACTTTTGTAGACTAACAGCTAAATTTAACTGGAATAGTCCGCGAATAATAATTAAGCGAATAATAGGTCCAAATTTGCAAAGCACAAATTCGTACAGTTCGTCCACGAAATAATTGAAAATACGTCCAAAAACAAAGTTGTCGTGCGGCACATAATCAGAACGCTTGTAACAGCTTTTTTTTTATTAAATTCTTGTGGGTCAATTACAAGTCAATCTCGACATAATTCGCTACATTATTGTTGTTTCGCGAACAACGAGTTTGTACACATCTTTTGCTTACATGTCATTTTCCCCCATAAAATAATACTGTTTGATGGTTAATGTATCTTAAATTAAGCTAAGATTAGAGGAAAAATACAAGAAGCTTGTCAAAATGGATTCTATTTTAATTTTTTATATCATGTTTGTAAAAGTGTTTACTTTTTATGAAACATGAAAGATTCTAGATGTGTTTCAATTATTATGTACATGAAAATTTGTTTAATGGTTTTTTAATTTTTGTCATTTTACTTTGGTCTCAGTTACTTTTTATAACAAATTTTTATTTATTATATGGCCTAAACTTTAAGTTCATTTATGATGTCTAGAATGCTTTCAAATAAAATTAAGCATATATAATAAATAAGAATATATTCAACAGTAAGTTTCTACAAATTTTTATCTTTTTTTTCATATTTTTTTTTGTAATATGTTTACATAATTTAAAGTATACTTTCAGGGGATTATATTGGAAGAATATTCCGTTAACACTAGGTTTATTTACGACAAAAAAAACTAAAAATTTCTGGTGATAATGTTGTTTAAGTAAATTTGGAACACTATTGTCGCAAATAAACCTAGACATATAATATCTATTTATATAATATATGTATGAAGGCTGTTGAATTTGATTTAAGTATTTTTTATTGCATGCAAAGTCTTTATATTTATTACAAAATATATTTTTATGTCTCCCAGCATTTTGAATATTTTTTTTGTTTGAACCAAGCCTGTAAATATGTTTTAAACATTTTTTCTTCACTATCTTTTGCACATTTATATTATTGTATGTGAAAAAAATTACAAATAAATATTATGCCTGTTCAGTTCACTCCATAAATTTCACTGAAATAATTAGCGGGCGTGCAAATTACTTTACTAATAAAAAAAATTTTCAGATCAACTTTGCGTTGGGTTTGTTTTATGGCTGTAAAGCTTACATTAGAAGTGGATCATATTTATATTTTATGGTCACAGAAGGAAATAAGCTGAAGCTTATAAAGAAAAACTTTATTTTATCAGAATTAATACTGATGACTTAAGATGCAAGGTGGGTTAAGCAGTTGGTACAGTGTAGAGCCCAAAAAAGTTTGCTTGCTGTGGAGTTTGATGCCGCGATCTACAATCTTAGGCCAGGGAGCGACAACTTGTTATGAGGGCGCTGTAACTAAATTTAAAGATTGCTAAGGGCAATAACTGACTCCGGGGATTAACCCCCGGAATAAAGTTTAAAAAATGCATTGTATGTCACAATTTTAAAGTTTGAGTAGCCAATGAGAGCGCTCTACCATTGCACTTCATTGTCCCTTTATTAACCTTTAATAAAACGTATGATAATAAAGCTAATTTATTTTATTTTATATATCTTGCTGATCTAGTCTTTTAGGTTTTTCTGTTGTCTGTGGATGCTTGAATTTTAGTATTTTATCTTCACATGAGTTAAAGATGCGTTTCCTAGGAAGCGTCTGTGGTGGATCGGCTGCGGCCAGCGTCTGACTATCTGAAGTCTGCAGCCAGTGGCGTAACTAGAAAATTTGGGCCCAGGCGCAAAATTTTGTAAAGGACCCCTGTCTTTAGAGAAAAGGTAGTAATAGTATGTATATGTATGGTATACAAAAAAAAAATACAAATTAAGTTGAAAACACTAATTTGTTTTCAAATTTACTAACAAAAAATTTTGAACTCAGAACTAACTTATTACAAGAACTGTTTTCTTCTAGATTTCATCGCTGCAAATTTACTTAATAAATGTTTTGAATCCATTTTCTTGGCCTTGCAGCTTTCAATTGCTAATATAGAAAGATCATTCAGCCAAGATTGTCCCATACTATTTCTTCTGTAGTCTTTTATTAATTTTAACTTGCTAAATGATCTTTCTACAGAAGCAACTGTTACAGGGAGGGTGAAAAACAATATAAAAA
>JARJDX010090654.1:0-13610 GCA_030264735.1 Gymnusa sp. GC000175
GTTGGGGCAGTGCTGGGCATTTAAATATTTAAATAAATATTTTGCCTGCTGTGGGGCGCGAACCCACGATCTTGCACTCAGCAGCCGGATGCCTAGACCGCTGAGCTACACTGCCACGAATAAGCTGTATAGTACAGAAAATGAAGCAGCTAAACACTTGCGCAGTAACATGGAACAAGCGAAAGGGAACTATGAAAAATATACTTTTCACTTAACAAATCAAAGAAGCGACGAAACGACTAAAGAACAGATAAACGCCGAATTATTAAAACACCATGGACATACTCTAAGTGAGGAAATACCTATCCCATTCCACAAAATACTAAATAGCGCCTCTATACGAACAGATTGGCGAACAAGTATTAGCATTCCTTAAAAAATAGACAAGAAGAACAAACCGGCTAATTAATTACTCCCACTTCTTGCGACTCTTAATGGGGCAGAAATTTCAAAAATAATAAACACCTTGGAAGAACAACAAAGGTTTAAAAAAAATATCGATCCACAACGGATGAAATTTTCATCGTACGAAAAATAGCTGAATAGTCGATGGAACATCATAAAAGAGCTTTTATGTATTTTATTGACTTAACTAAGGCGTTTGACCGCATACAATTGAACAATGTTCTAAAGATATTAAGTAAAGAAGCGGTCCCTATACACATTATTCAACGAAAAGAGATCCGAGTAAAAACAATAAGGCAAGACTAAAGTAGGATGGGGAGATTAACAGAAGAAATACCAATAATCGCCACCAAATTTGAGATTAACAGAAAAAAAATTTAAGGATGAGGCTATTTGTACATACACTATGAATAAATAATTGGAAATTTGCACATACAGGGTGGTATGAAGTGCTAAATTATTGCGACCTGTATATGCAAATAGCCGGTTATTTAAACATAGTGTGTATGCAAATAACGACTTTTTAAATTTAAACGTTTACTTTTAAGTTACGGCAGTGATCACAAACCAGTAAGGGTAACAATCCAAATTGATACAGAATTAGAAAGAAAGAGAATGACAGAAAAGAGATTTGGACATATGATGATGCATCTAAGGAAGAAAGAAGAGGAATATATCCAGTGGATCGACAAAAACCTACAACCAACAGAAGAACTCCTGAGACCAAAAAAAGATGCCTAACAAAAAAATCACCAAAGGCATTAATACTGCTGTGAATAAAGTTGCTGATTTGGGAACGACGACAAACCGATAGATGCTTACCAAGGTACATGGGCATAAATAAAAGTGCTATCGAAGATAATGGGAATATGAAAATTGTAAAATCTGACCTATCAAGAGAAAAGATGAAAATACGTAAAATGAAAAACGACAGAAAGGGACAAGATTGCAAAAATCTTCGAAATTTTTTACCAAAAGCTATATAGCCAGTAAACTCCACTAAATCAACACCTAGTGGCCAAAGATAAACAGTTCTGAATGTGAGTTCTGAAGAGCTACAGCCTGTTGGTAAATCAGAACTAAGAAATGCGCTGAATAAATTAAAAACTTATAAAGCGCCAAAAGAAGACTCCATTACAAGCGAAATGCTAAAATCTGGAGAAAACTAAAAGCCAAGATAAAGGAAAATTCCCGAATCATGGCAAAACACCAAAACCATCTTAATTGATAAGAAAGGCGATTGTACAAATATGGCCATCAACCTCCTATCCAACTTATACAAATTGCCAACAAAAGTCATAAAAACATGAGTAACACTTCTACCAACGTATCAAGATGATCGTGCTTCAGCACGATCATCTTGATAGAGAAATCTATCTATAAAGTATAAAGTCATCTAGCATTTTTGGACTACCAGAAAACTTTGACTCCATTAAGACATAGGCTGTGCTAGAGGCAATGGACAGAAACCGCACAGACTTTAGTTACTCATACTTGAGAAAGTATATATACAAACATGCGACTCTTAAGGTAAAAATAGGAGAAAGTTGTAGCACAGTAACAGTAGTACATCTAAATTAAAATGGATGTGACACAAGGAGACACCATCTCACCCAAAATTTTCACCTTAGCGTTAAAGGACGCATTCAAAAAATAATCCCGGAATTAAAATGGTATCAACATTGATGGGAAACATCTAAACCACCTACGCTTTTTCGACGACGTTATCCTCATGAGCAGCGACGCCGAAGAACTCAAAGAAATGCTGCAAGAACTGGAAAAAATATGTTATTCGGTGGAAAATTTCTTTAGAAAACCAAAATTATGAATCCGGACATAAAAATTACCATCAACAACTCTACACTTGAAAATGTTAACGATATTTATGAAGGACACATGATTAAACTCGTATGGAAGAATCATCATAAGATTCAGTCCATCTTGGGCAGCTTTTGGTAAGCATTGCTCCGTCATCAGGGACAAAAATATGAATCTCAAAGGGAAAGTTTATGATATGTGCATCCTGCCGGTCACAATCTACGGAATCCAAACTGCGACATCCACTACAAACAATTGAAACAATTGACTTAGAATCTGTCAGCAAACGATGGAAAGGACTATGCTACGCATTAGCCTGTGCGACCATATTCGCAACGATGAAATTAGAAGAAGAACGAGACTCGCTAATGTACTTCAATGCATTACGAGACTAAAATTGCAAGGGTAGTTCACCAATAAACCAAAAAGATTATGCAGTGGAGACCACGAGAACCAAAGAGAAATATCGGAAGACCTTAAATAAGATGAAGGGATGACATAAAACGGCATGTCGAAATTAAATGCAGGCAGCCCAACAGAGCGACCTAGAAGCAATTGAAGAGGCCCACATCCAGGAATGGACAAAAATAGGCTGAGAAGAAGAAAAAAAAACTAAACTTGAGCTAAAAGAGCAAAATTTATGATTGTAAAGCATTAAATTTAAGCTTTTAAGCCCAAAATATCACGTTTAGACCACATTTAAATTTGAAACGCTACATTTGAGTTAAAAGGGCAAAATTATTAATTTTTTAGCATCGAGTTTATGCTTTAAGGCACAAACTATTATGTTTTAACCGAATTTGAATAAAAGTAGGGAGTTGAAGCTTTTAAGCATAAAATAATACGTTTCGATTGAATTTGAACTTGAGTTTGAACTTGAGTTAAAAAAAAGTACAAAATTTTTATTTTAAATATTCGAGTTGAGGCTTTTAAGCACAAAATACTATATTTTAACCTAATATACATTTTTAAAGCTAGATTTTAGCTAAAAGAGCAGAATTATTGATTTTCAAGCTTTTGGTTTAAGCACAAATTATTATGCTTCAACTTAATTTTACTTTTGAAAGCTAGATTCGAGCTAAAGGAGCAAAATTATTAGTTTAAAATTATTAAGTTTAGGTATTTAAACACAAAATATTAGGTTTTGACCAAATTTAAATTTTATAAGCAAAATTATTAATTTTAAAGCACCAAGTTCAATCTTTTAAGTCCAAAATTTTATGTGTAGATTAAATTTGAGTTTATAAGGCTAAAATTGAGCTAAATAATTTTATAATGTTTTGGCACAAAAATATTAATTACATAAGTAGAAATATTATAATTAGATTTAATTTGATTATTAATCAAATTGTAAATTTATTAATAATTTAAGTTCATATTGCAAAATTTAACAATCAATACATGATGTAATAATAATAAATGATATTTTGCAGTGTGCCATGAAATCTTATTAACCTGCAAAATATTTTTAATAAAATATAAAATTAAATTTTTGGTTGGTACAAAAAATTTACCTAAAGCCCTATTTGCCTAATGCATTGGTTATTTAATGACATAAACAATTTAAAAGTAAGTGAGTAATATACCTAACCCATGTCATTATAAAGGGGTTGTACGCGGGGGTGGTTAGGGGAAATTATCAGCGTCAAGTAAAAAATCAATACTTTACCTATATAGCGAGTGTACAGTATTCGAACACAGCGAACTCGATATCGATATTGAAAGCCAATAATTCAACGTTTTTTTTATTTGATAACAAAAACACTCCAAAGGAGTATGCAAAAAAAATATAAAGTCCGTAAATAGAAATTCGTATTTTTTGTTAATACTATAAAAAGCCTTCATTTAATTAATTTTTAAATTTTGGCTTAAGAATTTATTATTTGAATTAGTTATTTGAATAATAATAATAATAATAATAATAATAATAATAAATTAGCAAAATGTAGTAATAGTTTTAAAATAAAAAATTTGACGTGGTCGCGGTGACGTTAATAATTTTGATTGTATTCGCGTGAAAATTTAAATTTTAAATGATTCAATTAAAGTAATTTAAATAAAATGATTTTATTTGTCATATAAGTTGATTGAATTGCCTGAAACTATAAAATGCTTTCAAGTAAAGTGTGGGGGCACTACTAGGAAAGTAAATAAATTTTAAACATTTCTGTATTGCAGAGAATTCTATATATACGTGATGTACATCCCTTAGCTTAGAGGGTTTCTGTGCTAGTGTCTATGACGTGGGGGGACTGAAAAGCATCATGGGAACTAGCAATATGACGCTATATGTGGGGTCGTATTCCAAAAACAAAAATTTTATATACATATCACATATGACTCATCCACACAATAGAATTTATAAAAAAAAATAATAAATATTTTAGTCTGCGGTAATTTGAAGCGTGAAATATGATAAGAGGATACAAACAAATATTTTTATTACTTTTACATTACAATTACTTTTTGTGTGAGCCCTAAAATGAATTTTTCACACGTACGTAAAAAATAAAACGCAAAAATATTTAGAATATGTGATGTGGTTTTGATAGATTAATTAATTTTATGAGTTAGCTTTAAAATCGGGAAAATATGATATGAAATATGTTAGGCATTTTGTAAGGAATTTTTTTTATTAAAGTATAACGCACGAAGGGATGATATAAAAAAGCGCAAGGACTTTGGGTGCTACGTGATTTATTTTTAGGTTGCCATGAAGTAATGATAATAAGTATATGTGTGTTCGTGTAAAATATAAAACTGGTTGTAAAATACATGACGTAACTGAGTAACAGCAACCCTTTTATATTATAACCTTTTAGTTTGGGTTTGTCGTATGAATTTAGGGTGCAGAACAATAGAATGTCTAGTTATAGCGTACTCAAGGTGGTTTAAAATAAATTTGCGATTATATCACATATATAAAATGATGCGGGTAAGTTTACTGACCTGCTAGTCGAAGAGCTGACATTCTTTGAAATTCAGGTTCCTGCAACCATTTCCACATCCGTCTAAAAGTTTCTCTTCCAGATTTCAGTTTGGACCAAGGTTTGGGATTCCGCAACAGATCCGAAAGGGTTCCTTGAGAACGGCACAATACTCTTTGAGCGAATATGGCTTGTGGTATGCTGTATCTTTTCAACTCAGCGCTAATCCTTTGGGCCAATTCTTTAGTGTTAATCTCCTCCACGTCCGCTGCGATTGTTGTTACGCTTAGCGAGTTGGGAGTGCCTCCCTTTGAAGGAAGTTGTTGTAGCTGCGTTTGTTGCTGTTGTTGCTGCTGCTGTTGTTGTGGTTGTTGCTGCAGGCTAAGAACGGGAGGAGACGGCGAACATTCACGTTGAGGAGCTGCAATTTGCACAAGTGTTGGAGGATGATGTTGTAATGTTAGTCCGTTTAGTGTAGCACCACTAAAACTAGTTACAAGGGAACCTCCAGGCGAGTTAAGTGAAGCTGACGGAGGGCTAAGTTGAGGACTAGAAAGCGACCTTCCGACAAGTTCTCTTTGCGTACCGTAAGGAGAATCGTAAGCTGGAGGTGACATGCTCTTTTGTGGTGATGGCAAACCGTTTTGGCTGTAAGAACTTTGAGGGCTAATAGGACTGGGTTGTTGTTGCATACCCATGCTGGGCGAGCTATAGTTGTGCGGGGGAGTCATACCCATGTTGGGCATCGTGTACGCAGTGTTCACATTCACTCCCAAACCTAACCCGATACCTAGTCCATTGTTTTGCATTACAGTAAAAGAACCCGTCACGTTACTAGCATGTCCATACGCGAATTTATCCGACATCGTTGATATCGGGGGTAGAGGTTGAAGCGGTGTTAATGTTGCATATGACGAATTGGGGCTATATCCTGGTGGAGACATCCTGCCGTTTACGGAGGTGAGTGTCTGGTAAGTTGGTTCCGGCTGGAGTGTCCTAAAATCTCCACTGTCTATCATGTTCGCTACACTCACCGACGTCGGTGATAATTTTCCGGGACTAAGTAATTCGGAATCTCGTGAATCTTCTTGAGGTTGCACAATAACGGAAAGTGAGCCATCGGCTTCTTCTTGTTTCACAAGACGTCTTTCAACAACAGCGCGCGATACCAACCTCATGCGGACGGTTTGTGTCTCCATGCCACCGGCAACTACCACATGCGCACCATTATCTGGAGAATCGACCTGTTCTAGTGTCTGCTGTTCTATTATCTTTCCGATATTATCCATCATCCTGTAAAAAGTATCACTGGACACGGCACTCACATGCTGCAGTAGTCAGGCATGCACTTCTCGGCTCTTTCTAAAAAAATTCGAGCCTCATCGTAAGACTACATCACTATAACACATCGCACTCGTGAGTGGACGCCATGAAACGCACTTTGTTTATAACGGCGTCTAGCGTCCCGACGCTAATCACGCACTCGAAACCAGGCATCCCCGCACATATTTCAACACTATCACCACGTACACGTGAATTCACCTATGCCACTAGTATAGGTTACATTTGTCATCATCCCCTCAGTTTCGATTTGTGTCCAAGAAAATGTAACTCGCAGCCGGTCGATAGTGAATTGAATACAAGGGAGCGCGCGTCGCCAGGTGGTTCTGCGCGTGCGACCCCTCGTGCTGCGCCGCGCTCCATCCGCTCACCACCCCTTATCAAGCAGCTGCCATTGCGTCTTCTGGATCGGTTACTCCACTGCCCACCAACATTACACACAAACTAAACTCCCATATGTCCCGCTCTAATACATGCACCTTTGTTTACATTCATGCCATTTGAACGTTTCATTATCATCATGGCCCATGCTCCCCGTACAAAACACCTTTACTTTGCTACAGTTATCGCTCTTTAAATCTCATAAATGTGACAGCAATTACAATCGTACCAAACAGCCGTTCTTACTAATATACCATCATCACAGATACACCTACACAAAATCCCAATTCACAGTTTTCCACAATACGGTTTTGTTTACATTTAAAAATTTGAAAGTGGTTACGCAAAAACGCAAAGGAACAACACTGCAAATTCGATCGGAAAATACTTTTCTCTATACACCCATCTCTCTCCACAGTGTGGTCTACTCGTCTACACAGAAGCACATCAAAGAGATGCAAGTGCAGTTTATCGATTATTTTATATCTTACCCCTACCTCCACCAATCACAGAGCTTCAACAACGCGCGAATATATGCGCGTATTTTCACAACATTACAACATGGTAGTTCGCAAATTAAAAATCATAAAGATATAAGAAATAAAGCCTAAAATTTAAAACAAATGTGATTCAACTATTAGCACAGCAACATAATAATAATTTAAAAAAAAAACTTATGACTGAAGACATTTTCCCGCAATGGCAGACATATTTAAAAAATTAAACTTTTAAATAAAAGCACTAAAATTTTTGGTTTACTGTTAAAGAAATATTTATATTCTAAACCTAAAAATGGTACACATTTTCTGATAAAAATTGTGTCAATCAACAGGGCCGGATATAGAAGTTTTGTGCCCCAGGAAAGAAAATTATAACAAGCCCTTCTTCTGAATTTAAAAATACAAAGTGTTGGCCCCCTTTGAAAAACGGGCCTGGGAGTTGATACCGGATTCCCATCTGTGATCCACAGGCGCCAAAAATTTTAATCAGTAATGTAAAAATATATTTTTTAAAAGAATTATTTTTATATTTAGACCCTTAAGAACTGAATTAGAATGGGATTGCGAAAAAAAAAAATTTCAGGAATTTTTTGGTACATGGTGCATTTTATTACAAGGCTGCTCCCATGCATTTCAACGATTTCAATAAAGTTAACAAGCCCAAAAACGGAAGCTTTATGCTCATAAAAAGAAAACTTATCGTAGGGAAAACCGAAATAAACGAAACAGAAAACAAACAATGCACAAGGATAAACATCCCGAAATTGCGGAAAATTTCTACAAAGCTCTCTATAAAAGCCTTTCAGGTAAGACCAATAGCAACCAATAGCAACCACAAACAAAGCAACAAAAACACCTAAACCTAAACTTAATAAACGGTATCTTCGAGGATACTTCAAACATCACAATAGAAGAAAGGAGAAATTCCCTGAAAGAAATAGAAGATAGCAAATCTCCTGATAATATCAAATAATAATTGTAGCATAAAAAAATGAAAAACATTCAAAAATGTTGCCTTGATCCCGAAAAAATGGAACAATATGTTTATAATACTCATCCACAAGAAAGGCGATAAAATAAATTTAGAAAACTACTGAACCTACTTACGCACCTATACAAACTTCTCATAAAAATGATTACAAAATAAACTGGATATCTACCTACCTCGAGGGCAAGCTGGGTTTAAAAATGGATATGGTGCAAATGACTATCCACAAACAATGAAGATCCGAATAGAGAAATTAGTTAAACATAAAAAACCACTTGACGTAACCTCTATAGGTTTTAAGGAAGCGTTTAACACCGTGGAATGTGCACCTATACATAGCGCTTTAAATCATTGTGTAGTAGATTACAGATATACTATGCTATGATTTCCAAATTTCCATTATTTTTCCTTTCTTTGTCTCCACTAGTCTTCTTTTACCGCCTTTGTGTTTTAAAGGTTGGCAATCCAAGTGGCTAAATTGTTTTTGATGATGGTCAAATCAGCGGCGTAGGTTCTTCATCCATGAGTTCTGACGTCTGTCGTCCAATGTGTTTTTCCTTCAATAATACGTCGGAAAAGTATCGACTTCCTCTCACGATGTGCCCTAGATACTACGTTTTTCTTTTGTATTACTGTAAGTAGTAACTCTTTTTACTTCTTTAAGTACATCTTTGCATATGTAAATTTAGAACCCTTTATTCAGTAAACTAGTTCTCTAGCTTTAGTTTCTTTGTAGATCATAAATACAACTTTAGTCCCATTAAGTATTATTAACTTTAGTAGATCCACTACCTGTTAGTAGTTTATTTCCTTCACGCTTTCCTCTATATAGTTACCTCTACCCTTGTTTAAACGTCTTTCCAAATATATAAATTTCCAAATAAATCATTATGTGTCTTCCTCTTGGCTTTGTCGTAAGTAAAAATATAAAAACAAAAAATTTGCACGATTACTATACTTTTCTTTTACAGGTACGAAAATATGTCGCGTAATGTATCATTTAAAAGAGCCAAAACGTTTGGTTTGCCATCTTTAGGATTTTTGCAGGAACCTATCGGCTTGAAGAAGTACCGGCCCAAGCTGACCAGGTTCCAGCCCTGGTTGCCAAATGAAAACTTTATTACAAGGTGTCGAACCGAAACTCAACCGAAAACCGAATTTTTAACGAACCCGAAACCGTAACCGAAACGTAAAATAGCACAATTTATAAACGCTTTCGTAATATTAAGAGGATTCTAAAAATCGTAGAAGAAAGAAAAAAAGAGGAAAAGTATGTTTATCGTTTATAGACTTAAAAGCAGCATTTGATAAATAAAATAGAGATAAACTGTGGAAAGCAATAAAGAGACAGGAAATAAGTAAAGGTATGGTAGAAAGGATAAAAGAAACATATAAGGAAGTAAGTTGTATGATAAGGGTAAAAGAAGAAATATCAAGATTCTAAGTGGAGAAAGGCGAATGGCAAGGATGCCTACTAAGCCCAAATCTATGGCAGATCTATAAGAGGAATGAAAAAGAGGCAAGAAGGAGGAATTGTTGCGGTAAGAATAAAAATATAGACCTAATTGCATATTTTCACAAGTCACATATAAGAACATATATAAGAAATATAATTATGAAAAAAAAAAAATTATTTTATATCTTTGGTAAAATTTTTAAAAGCTGGCGTAAAATTAGTTAAAGCTGTCCGCAAAAATTAAAATTTTAATGGAGCCGCAGCTGACTCGACGAAGAGCCGCATTTGCCCACGCTGATGTAGACGTTTGATGACGCACATGGTATAACTTGGCTAGCAGAAAATTTAGAACTTAAATAAATGATTACAAGTGCAGGAAAATATTAAAAAAAATAGAAAACTTGAAATAAACCGTGGAAAAATAAAAATATTGGTATTTGGGAAAGTGGGAGGAAAAAGAAAGCGGATAGAATAGGAATGGGAAGAAAGTTGAGGAGGTAAACAACAACAATAATAAGGCAGATATCCACATAAAATATGGGGTAAAAAGAACAAGAGCATTTACTAAAAAGGTAACCGTTAACAAGAACGAAATAAGTTTCGGTTCGACTTCGGTTTAATAAAAACATTTATTGGATAAATAATTTAAATATTTTATAATTAACCCTTGTATGTTAAATTATCCTTATTTTATAACCTAAAAATTTTGCACATAAGTTTTATAATTATTTATTTAATAAACAATGCACCATTTGAAAAGGGTGCAACGTATTTATTTCCCAGCATAAACGAATTTCTTGGGCCGGTACTGCCGATGAGACCCATTTGAATATTTTTGTTTAAAAAAAAAAAAATAAATTAAATTAAATTAAATAATACCTGGGAAGGGATAGTAAAGATTTTCAAAATCAATATCCCAAGACCAATCCATATTGTGTTACACTTGCTTGGTTCACAATTACAATAAAACAATAAAGAAATTAATGAATCAAAACTGGCACTACGCAGTGAGCTGTGACTCAAAATTTGATAGAGAAACCTCTAATATAAAAACGGTCATAAAAACGTTATTTGATAAGCAACAAGTTTTACTCGCACAAGTCTTTCAATGTTGCCACCTATTCATTAACGGTCTGCCAGAAATGACTAACTTTTAGAATCTAACCAAACCTAGGTTTTATCATCAAAAGCCGAGCACTAATTGCACAAATTTAACTTTCTGGTAAGAATACGTTTGTTGAAATATATTCTATATATTTTTAAAACTGAACATTGGTGACAACCACTTAACTTTGTCTTAGCTTAGTAAGAAAAAGTGTGACCACGCGCGAAAACATGTTATTCTTAGGTCTACTGGAACGCCATCTATTGGATACATCAATAACTATTTGCTTTTAAACCTAGGTTTTCTATTGCATGGTATGTTTAGTCGTTTTAGTACAAGAATCAGAAACCGGCGGCTCGGAAGCCGCTCTTTGATTTGACAAATATATTATTAGGAATAAAATTAATAATTTCTTTAATTTCCCATTTGTAAATTTTGGTTAAAACCAAATTGGAAATTGTAATTTTAAGCAAAATAATTAACGGGTAAATTATTTTGCTCAAAAATTACAATTTACAAATTCCTAAACATTTTCCTGAACGGCTGCCTAAATTTTGTTTTTATACGTTTTTTTTGATAGATGGCTCTTTGATTCGAACAGGTTCGCAACCCTGAAGAAAATAAATATTTCTACGTAGGATTATTAAGATAATCGTCCTTGCGGTTTAATTTTTTGCAATTTCAAATAATATTGCAAACTTTTTACTTTTATAATGAGGAATTAATACTTGAAACACCGAAGGCTGATGAAAGATTGGTGAAGATGGGAAAAGATAATTCACTCGTAGGTAAAAAAGGAAATAGGACAAGAAAAATACTCCATCTAGCGGAGAAAAATGTACTTCTCTGTGGTGGGTACTTTATTTTATTTATGTGTTTATATATTTAAACGATATTTAAAAATTTACATAAAAAAACACTCAGAAAACAGTCCAGCCACAGAAAAATACACAAAAAATGCACCTAGTTACTATTATTTTTATCTGTTATAACCCTATTTTACCCACTTGGTGCAATAAAATATGGCGGAAAAAATTTAATTGAATCGTCAATTATAGAAGATTGAAAATCCCCTTTTTTGTGTGCCCATCTCGACAGAGCTGAATTGTGCAGAACCTGAACCGCCCGCTCGTGTTCAAGGGGCCTTGATTAATATTTTAAATGACAATTTCAAATTTGCTACACTTCCAGAAAAATTATAGGTAATTATTATCCTTAACGATTTTCGTCATGTTACAAAATTTTAAATTTTATGGTTTTTACATTGTTTATAAAGATTGTAGCGCCCAATTTTGTTGTGCAAAATTCCATATTAATGGCAAAAATGATAAAAATGAGTAGTCCTTTGTTGGCGTGGAATTTGCGTTTTCGTACTTTTTTTTACTCAGTCTCCAATATTTTTATTATTATAGCACTTTCTCTTGAAAAATTGAGTGGGCTCTGGATAAGAGAAATTTTGTGCCTAAGAATTTCTAAAAGAGACAAAGATGATATCAGTAATTTAAGAACATAGAGATTCCGGATCTTTTCCTCGAATTGGCAAATTGCAGAGAAAATATAGAACCAAACACATCACGAAGGCTTTCAAACAAGATGTCATACAGATACTAAAAGAAAAGGAAGTACACAATGACAACAAATTAAAGAACGAAATACGTTTTGAGCATAGGCCAATGAGGCCGTGGCCTTAATTTGACTTGACTCCTCTTAGGAGAAAATAAAAATAAATATTATTATTATTCGCCATGAAATAGCTTCAACCACCTACTAGTTACCATGCTAGTAGTACTTTAGTTTATAAGATAAGACAACGATGCCTTTTGTAATATTATGTGGGCTCTAGAGGCAAGAGAGTTTATGACTGATATTTCTATAAAAAATCGAAGATACTCCAATAATTGAAAAACAACAGTAGTTGCAGAAAACCCATTCAACGATAGACGCTATCTTACCTTTAAGGCGAATTTCAAAGAAATTATCTTAAAAATAATAACAGAGAACAAATAATTGACACATACCAATGCAAAGGAATGAAAAGCAAGAAAAGAGCAAAAGAAGGAATAGAATGCATCATAAGTAATTGGAAAAACCAATTAAGGAATGGGGAAATAAAAGAAGCATGAAAATCAAAATAAAAGACCCCAAAAAATTCTCTGCAAATATAATGATGGATGAAAGATATATTATCTATATGCAAGAGAAGGACACAAATCCATCTATTTTTAAAAATTCATTTTATTTATTGGTGTACTAAACGTTTAAGAGAAATTTTAATGAATAGTTTATTTCTATTGGTAAAAGATATTTTGAATTTTATTTAATTCGCCTCTATTTAAAATTCATTTTATTTATTGGTAAACTAAATGTTTGAAAGAAATTTTAATAAATAGTTTATTTCTATTGGTTGAAGATATTTTAAATTTTAATTCCCCTCTATTTTAAAAATTCATTTTATTTATTGGTGAATTAAAGGTTTTAAAGAAATTTTAATAAATTGTTTATTTCTATTGGTTAAAGATATTTTAAATTTTATCTAATTCCTCTCTATTTTAAAAATGAAGGTGTGTTCTCCACACGAGTTTCATGTACCAATTTGAAACATATCCGTTACTTTAAATAGAAACATAACTATATTTCATTAATTATAGGTCAATTAGGTTGGCAATATGTCTCTACATTTCATTTAAAT
>JARJDX010090679.1:0-14545 GCA_030264735.1 Gymnusa sp. GC000175
AATTTCGAAACTTGCTTGATGATGGTTTCCCCCAGTTCCAGCTTTCATCTATAGGTTCATCTGCTGTGACTAGGCACTGTATTTTTTTTCCTGTTAACCTGCATATTTATGTCTTTAACCCGCTGATTAAATGCGTGGGATAATCTCTTTAGTTAGCTATTAGCACTGCTTCATCCGCGTAGCATATCACTCTAAACACCATGTTTCCCATTTTGTATTCTCTGTTTTGTGGTGTGGCTTCTATGATTTCTTTCATAATTAGGTTAAATAGCATAGGGCTTAGAGAATTAGCCTGCCTTACCCCATCGCTCACCTTTATCTGATTTGTTCATTTGTTGTATCATTCCCCAACTATTATTAATGTCTTGCAGTTGGTATTTATCTCTAATATGGTTTCTATTAGAGTGTATTACAGTATGTTGAAACTATATACGAACCATATCATGGAACACATAGGCGCTAATATACAAAAAGTTGAAGAACAGCAAGTATTCAGGAGGAAGAGGTCAACAATAGACGCTATATTAAATTTAATGCACCAGTAATTCTGTAGTTTGTCGACATGTCAAAAGCATTAGACAGGGTCTGCCTAGTCGATATAATTTCCAGGCTAAAGAAGATTCAGGATAACCAACGCGATATTGCTCCGTCCTTTTTTAAATAGTTAAAATGTGATGTTCTGTTTTCAGTTATTGGACGCCTGTCCTGTTTATAAGATGTGAGTCAAGATATCTGCGATTACGTTATTAAGTTCATCTACACCATATTTGCGCATTTCATTAGTGATTTTAACTGGGCCTGGTGCTTTTCAATTTTTTAGCTTTTTTATTTTTTCCGGTACTTAATGTTTTCTTATTACTATGTCTTCCGAGTTGTGTATTTGCACAGGGGGGATTTGGTTGTTGTCTCCCTTGTATAGGTCTTCAAAGTGATTTTGCTATTTCTTTTTGGATATTTTCGTTGTTTGTACTGTACCCTTTACTTCCATTTTGTTTCTTCCTAGCATCGACCATAATTTTTTTTTGCATATCATATATGTCTCTTTTCATGTCTTTTGTATTCAGTATTTTTTTAGGCGTATTATGGTCTTCTGAGCTGTATTTCGAACTGCTTTATAGTGGTCATATGTTGATTGGCATTTATTTCTCAGGTATTGTATGAACGGCTCATTTTTTCGTTTGCATTTTTGCCTGATGTCGTTTGTGAACCACGCCACTTTCCTTCTTGTCATGGGTTTAACTGCTTTTTTTTCAAAGACTCTTTTGCTGCAGTGGTTAAATTTTGTACAGGTGCTTTCCTTTTGGCGTCTATGTTGGGTTTAAGCTAATAAGAGTTTAAGTGGTTATTATAGAATTGTACCATACTTTCATCCTCTAGCGACTTAACATTGTATTGCTGAATTGGTATTCTTGAAGGGACACAACAGATTCTTAATTAAAAGTATTTATTTAAAGTTACTACAAACAGAAATCCAACTACTATCTTATTTAAAAATTAATTATTATAATATTTTTAATACATAACAACCGTTGATAGATTAACTAAATAATAAGTGACAGGCACTGGCCTCTTGAATATAACATAACATAAATAAACTCTACTATAATTTAATCTTCAAAAGGTATCTCTTTTGCCTTGTGTGGAATGAAGTTTATGTTAAATTTCCCCAGCAAAAGCTTGCAATAGTTGCTTTCAATGCACGTACATGAAAGATATTTCTGGGGTATATAATATAGATATATTTGTGATTATGTAATCAATGACAGATTTTTGTTGACGTGTGTTAGATCATGTATATTTGTATTTGATTATATGCTGAAAGAATGTGTTGTTAATTCGTAAGGCATTTGCGGCACAGAAATATCGAAGTAATTCACCATTCTCATTAGTCTGATCTTCATTAAATCGTTGTGTAATACCTGCCTGTACTTGGTTTCCTATTCTCGCGTTTAAGTACCCTACTGGGATAATCTGTTCCTTGTTGTTTAATTTGTTCATCTCTTGTTGTAGTTTCGTGTAGAACTGTTCTTTACCTTCTTGTGGTTTGGAGTTTTCGGGGGTATACACACTGATGATATGCATGTTCTTCTGATTGATGATTAGTGCGATATGCAGTATCATGTCGTCAATATATTCTTTAATTTCGATGTTATTTACTAGTATCTTGCTAACTAGCGCACCTACTCCGGGATGCCCTCTAGATTGCTTAGGGGACACCACTATAAATGAATATGTAATTTCCATATTCCATCTTACTTTGGCCGTTCTTCTTCGTTTCGCTAATAGTACATATGTCGATATGGTTCGATTCTAGTTCTTCGTTTACTTCTTGGTGCCTTGCGGTCCATGGCACTATATTCCATGCTCCTATTCTTAATATTCATTTTTATGTTGTTTTATTCACTTTGCCGGTGTTGTCGTCGTTTTTCCAGTTCTCTCCGAGGCACAATATGTGTTTCTGTGAGCGTTCTGATATTCTTCCGAAGGGTGGATTGCCGAATATCCGGGCTTGGGACCAGCAATGGCATCATCAAGCTACTTAGTCCACCCAATGGTGGAATTGTGAACATCAAAAAAGAATTGGGCCTAAAACACTTCCTTGCGGTACCACGGACTTATTTGGTTGTAATAAAGTATGCTTGTTTTGTAATTTAACATGAAACTACTACTCATGTATGTATGTATGATTTAAGGATAATGTAGAAGTTGTATTGTAAACAGCATTTTATAAAAGTCCATCATGCCAAACCTCGAATGCTTGTGATATGTCAAGATATGCTGTTGGGCAATAATATTTTTCATCTAGAGCTTAATTGATTTTATTTACCATTCTATGAAATTGTTCGATGGTTTTGTCTGAAACTGGTCGGAATGAGATGGCTTTCTCCAGAAATTGGTCGGAGTCTTGTCAGGATTTTACATCATCCGGCGATTTTCTAGGTTAAGCAATTAGAAAAATTTGAGCAATCTTTCATTGGAAGGAAAAGTAACGAATTCTTAGGATCGCATTAAAGAGCTGAGTGTTGTAAGTTATTCCTTTGGCTGGTAGTTCATATAGTATTCTGGTATTTATGAGATTATTTCCTGTTGATTTTTTGAGTTTAATTTATCAAACGATGCTCTGATTTATTGAATTTTTTGACCAGAATATAAATTTGGGCTCTAGCTTTTAATAATACATGCATTTCTGTTTCTTTTTCCGGAGATATAATTGATTCAAATGGTGTGAAAACTTTTACCAGATGTTCGGCAAAGCTGTTTGCCTTTTCAAAATCTTTTTTCATTCAATTTTTCATTTTTATTGGTATAGTTTCAGGCCTCTTTAGTTTTCTAGTAGATTTCAAGAGAGAGTAGTTTTATGCTTCCGTTGGAGTTAGATTCTGCAGGTAATTGTGTATTGAGTTGTTCATGATTTCGTTTAAAAGTTTCTTAAGGGTTTTATTAGATTTGTTTGATATATTTATATCGTGAGATGCGCGAGTGTTCTGCCATATTTTCCATTTGATAGATTCTAGACAATCTATTTTATTTTTATAAATTTTACCCGCCGGGGTGGAATTCCATGCGGTTTGCTGGATTGCTTTATTTAGTTTTTCTATTGTTTCATCAACATCTTTGCTAGATTTTAAATAAACAATTACATCGAGCGATTTATCTAGTAAATCTAGGAAACACGCTCAACTAGTTTTATTGTTTGTCAATGTTGAAGGTATATCTTTACAGATTATTTCACTATGTAAAACCACAATGACTGGCGAATGATCAGATAATAATTCTAAACAAGATTTTGTTTCTAAGCGATTACTATCAATCCTTTTGGTTGCACAGAAATCGAGGAGATTTGTAGTTTTTCTCCTGTCTGTCGGCCAGTATGTTGGTTGTTCAGTGATAAATATTAAAGATTATTTTTCATTGATTTAAGTAACTTCCTTCTTTTGGGAGTTATTAGTCTATACCCCCATTTTGTGTGCTTAGCATTGTAATCAGCACCAACAATAAGGCTTGGAACAAGTGGTTGGTAAATTTAAAAGAATTGGGACTGAATGGCACATTTTGTTTGGCAGTACATAGCAGAGATTGTTAGTAGGCCATAGTTGTCTTGTATGACAATGCTAGTTGCTTATAGGTGTTCTATTTAAAATTAATCGTAGGCATGGTGTTTCATAGTGTTTTTGATTAAGATGGCAGTGCCACCATGAGCTATACTAGTTTTATGGATAGTTGGAATTGTTATAAAACTACGCTGGGTTTCCGAAATTAACATAATATCTAGCCATTAAGACCTGAATTTCTTGGCTATGTTGAGGCAAGCCGTTGGTGTTCCATACTGTCATCTTTATGTGATTTTAGATTATTTCATTTAACTTACCAAGATAGTTGAAATATTTAGCATAGTTTCATGTTTCATGAGGGCACTTATGATTAGTTTAGTTTTTGGATGTAGTTGGAACTTGGAATTAGTGTTAGTCTAGTATCTAGTTAACATTATTTTGAAAGAGCACTTGTTGGGCGTTATTTATTGATGTTTGGGCGTATGATATTTCTGATATGGCTTTTTGTTTTATGTTCTTTGGTTGAATGTTCTAAAAATGCTTTTCTTTAAGTAGTGGAAACGTTTTCTTTTGTAATTCTTTGTAAATCAAGCAGCCTTTGTAATTTGCTGGATTACAAGGACTTTCACGTTTCTGGTATGGTGGTTCGAATTAAACTAACGTGTGCAGAATCATGGTAAATTTCTTTATTGTTGGTTGTTGGATTCAACTCCACATAGAACATGAAAAGTGGTTACTCTCTGGCGTATATTACAGACGTTAGTAACAGTGTGTCCTAGTTTTTAATTATTTGTTTTTAGATCCTCTGGATCTGTTGAGTAATGCAGATTTATTAGAACCACACGACTCCTACGTTGTTTTTCATTTAATAAGTGTGGAATTCTGTAGCTTGACAGGCATAACTATAAATTAGCATAAATATTTTAGATTTTCAACAGTTTATGCGCTATAGGCTATATAATAATTTCCAGAGGGGGTAAAGTGTCCCTTTTTGTCTAACCCTAGCGACGCCCATGCCATCTTCGTAGGTAAGCAATAACAAATGACCATTATTTTGATAAGTTTTCTATGATAATTAGTAATTAGTAATATTCATTGTTAGGGCGCACACAAAGTATATATTACTCTTTTTGTACATTTTATTGAAGCACATTACCAATCTATTTTTTCAATTGTTACATATTTAAACATGTCAATGGCGTTACACACTAGCAAACATATGTGAGTTACTATTATAAACCGGGTGTGTAATCCCCCACATGGATGTTAATGTAAAATTCTTTGGCTTCCCCATTTATTAAAAATATTGTCAATAATTTAAAACAATTTTTTATAAATTATGAGAAATAAATTAAATAAAAATTAAGTTTAAATTTGTGTAACCTAAAAAAAAAAAATTAATACATAAAACTATATTAAATTATTAAGGTAATTTTGGTATCTTTTTTGCCTCTATAAACTAGTATTATATTTTTATGTAGAGGTGACCAACCTCAATAAATTTTTTTTTTTTTTATTTAAGTGCAAAATTTAAACATGCCGGTCAACAGATCTATTTTTTTTTTACAATGAATGCATAAAATAAAAATAATTTCATTTAAAAAAATGAAATCTAGAAATATGTATCAAACCGTGTTGAACAATATTTGCATTTGAGCATATGAACATGAGGTTTTATTTCATTCCATTACGATTTCAAAGAAATATGGAACGCAACAGTTTTATATATTTCTGACAAAAAATAACTACACTTCTTTTGTAAATCGTAAGAATGTTAGTATCCACTATTCGTTAAAGGCGTCTATTTTTAGACGCCATTTTCTTCGAACTTTTTTTATGCAACCCCATTATTATTTCATACAGGATGGATGGACAACAAAAAGTGTAAAGAACAAAGTTATTATTGTTTGGCTAATGAATATATTAAACGCAAGTACGAGTGTCTCTTTAACAAAACTGGGTTACAAAAATCTACTGATCAGCTACACAAAGTTTGGATATGAAGCGGGAATGAAAGAATTGGCACATGGAACATTAGAAGCCTGTATGAAATGGGAAAACAGAATGCAGGAAATGGAAAGACTAAATATATAAATACTGGGGATAATCAAAATAAGATGCAAAATTTCGGCCAATCTACGAAGGAACTCCATATTCCATTGAAATGGAGTAACTATTGAGAACTAACAAAATCTGATACGCTATCTGGTGGTAAAAACTGAACTGCACGAAAGAGTACCTGTCACTCACTGTGCTCATTGCACAATTTGTTGTATTGTGTTTATATTAATAAATTAAAAATATATCATAACAAAAACCTGTTTAATGCCAAATGGATCTCTTTAATATTATTATTTTTGAATGTCTTGGGTAATATCCTATGCTCGTCAAGTTGGCAAGTTGACTAGTACTCTTTCAAGATCAGCTGTTTGAGCGAAAGGGCTGCCACCATCGGTAGTGTTAGTTCTCAATAATTGTCTCAGGGGATGCAGTTATTGCAGCAAAAATGTTATCCACATCTAATAAAGAGTTATTATGGAACAAATATAAATAACACTAGTCAACATGAACGTAATGCAGGTTTATGCGCCTACATGCAACTCTGACAATGAAATAGTGTAAGAATTCTGAGAAAATGGAATAGGCTCTAGCACTAACTAAAAATATTGATAGGAATGCTAACATTGAACAAGGTTAATACGAAAAAAATAATGGTGAATTTGGACTTGAAATACGAAACGATAGGGGAGACATGTTCGCCATTTATGCTAGAAAAAGAGCCTATAGTCACTTGTTAGGAGAAAATATCATAGCAGCAATTGACGGTTCTCTTCAATACTACAGTACAAAAAAATACCAGCAGACTAGCTGTATTTAGACTTCCTCCTTAATCCCAAAAAAAAGCAAATGGTGAAAATACAATAACTACCGCACATTCAGTTTGATAGGCCATGTGCTAAAGTACGTGAATAAATATACCGAAAGGTGGAGACGAAATTGGTGAAAATCAATATTTATTTTAAGTAATAATGCAGTGCTGCCGAAACATAAACTGCAACACGTATACTCTTACAGACTTTGAAAAGGCATTTGATACAGTAAACAGAGTGGGACACGACAAACTTGTTAAAACTTTAGAGGCAACTGGAATAGTCAAATAACAATAGAATAATAGAATATCTATATTGGCACCAAAGAGCTTCGATTTGAGCTGAACAAGATTAGATGAAGTGAAAATAAAAAGGGGCGTTAAAAAACACTAAATTTAAGGTACCAACACCCCACCACAAAGGGTGGAAATTTTATATTTTAAAGCTAAAACCTCCACTTTTTATTGCAGGTTCGAATTGTGTAATCATTGTAGGTGGTGCTGTAATCGCAGAAAAATCAAATCCATAATTTTTTGTTGTGATTATATATGTTTTATTGTAAAATTTAAATTTGGGATAAAAAATAGGAGTTTCTATTTAAAATTTTAAAGTCACCTCATTTCCCACTTATAAAGGCGGAAAGGTGAAAGAGGGAAGTTTGACTTAAGTATAATTCAATAAATCTTTTAAAAATATTAAAAACTGTCTATGTCGCAGTGAAATGATAAAAACGGAGATTTGATCAAATCCCTAAGGTAGATGATCAATTCACGGAAGATGTTCAAATTACAACTCTGTGGGGTGATTTCCCTAAAGAAAGTAAGTGATTTGATCAAAACCCTTAACTGTTTTAGTAAAATGATAAAATAACATATTAAAAGTTTTTATTTAGTAAAGCATACATTATTAAATGTATAGTAGGTAATACAACAATAGTCATTGAAACACAAATTATTTATTAGAACGTAAATAACAAAAGAAATAGGTACTTAACCTGATATTTTCCAAAACAAAAAAGTATTTTTTTGGTAAAATTTTTAACATTTTAGGTGAATATAAACAAATAATAATATTCATTAATTTTTATTAAAACACGTTGTTGATTTGTGTGATCTTGAGTTACAAAGTACGTTATTTTTTTACAGACACATCTTTTTGTTTTACATTGTATTTTGGATTGTTCACAGGAACACTTCTTAAATCCTTAGTTTGTTGAACGGTTTCGGTAACTGAGGTACCAATTTGGTATAAATTATTTTTTATATCTAATAGGATCCCCACAGTGTTATTGTGGGTACTTCAGTAACAAGTGTTTCAAGCAACTCTTTTGAAATATGACTAGATTGGAGTCCTGTTTTTGGTTCTGTTCCAAATAAAGCTTTGCAAGGTGATCGTTTATTGGTTCGATGAAAAGAGGAATTCTTGTGTAATTGTACAAAGTAACAACCTGTACCCCAATTTTTTGTGTCACTGTCAGTTAGCCAAGCACGTAACATAGTTTCAACATCTTGATTTGATCGCTCAACGGACCCTTGACTAGCGGGATGTCTAGGCCTACCATTTACAATTTTGCACAGGCCTATTAATTCTTGTATGATAGCAGCCGTAAATTCACGGCCGTTGTCGCTTTGTAGTATATGAGGACAACCTGCTTTTAAAAATATTTTTAATAGCTCCATTGCTACTTTAGCAGCTCTTTTTGTAGTCAACACTCAACAGTCGAAGAAAGCTAAATTCCGTTGCGTGATGCTGGTAGTATAATATCCATTTGTAATTTCTATCTGGGGTCGACTGTAAGTTTACCAAATCGACTTGACTAAAGTAGCTAGTACAATTGGGCAAAGAACGAGATCTTTTCTTGAAAATTATTTTTTAGACTGACATACCGTGCACAGCCTTAAAAACTCCAGTACAACTGAAGTAAGTATTAGGTATTTTGATTTCAAACTATACAGCATTTTATCTCTTCCTCCGTGGCCAGTCGACTGATGAGTTTCCCGAAGTATGTTGTAAAAGTTTTCCGTTGACACTATTTTTACAACTGGATCGGAGTCAGGCTTTCTCTTCAAAGTCAAATTTTTTTTATAATACCTATTTCCATATTTTTTTTTCCATAATAGTACTGTTTATGTGTCCGTTGCAGTTTAAGTAGTGGTGCTAATTTAAATTGTTCAATAACTGTGGTAGCTTCTTCTATCCTTTCGCGAGTCCATAAAGGTTTTTCTCTATCGTGCCGCTTGTTTAATAACGTCCTGATAGTTTTATTAAACTGTTCTTCAGTTACAAATTCCGCCATGGTTTGATTTTCTTCTATATCTGAACCCGTTTCTCAACGGTAGGTATTTTCTAAAACTTGAAATATAGAAAACAATCATAAAAATTCGCGTAATGATTCTATGCTACTGTGTGTGTCACGTTATAAGCGCAGTGCTGGCCGGCACGGAAGTCGGAAGGGAGCGGTGAGGTGAGGTGAAGAAGCGAAATAAGTCCTGACTTGTTTATTTTATCTTTTTACTAAAACAGTTAAGGGATTTGATCAAATCACTTACTTTCTTTAGGGAAATCACCTTACGGTATTGTAATTTTAACATCTTCCGTGAATTGATCATCTACCTTAGTGATTTGATCAAATCGCCGTTTTTATCATTTCACTGCGACATATAGTTAAAATTACCACATTTTTGTAACGACAAAGCGACACAAAATATAAGTTAGTAATGAAGCTGACCAATAATCCAAAAAAATACAATATTTTATTGTAAATACGCGTCTATGAATGAATATAAAAATACATTTTGGGACAATTTTGGTCAAAATTTAAATGATTTTGATTGAATTTTTTTTATGGAGTTTCATTATAACTAAGATGATTTTGGGTAAAATAACGGTGACTTTGATGAAATTTAAACAATTTTCATTAAAATCTAGATCATTTGGATTAAAATTGCAAATATTTTGGTCAAATTTAACTAATTTTCGTTAAAGTTTCATTGAAAATGCATAATTTCCAAAATAAATTTAGCGTGTTTCGCCAAAATTTAGACGACATAACAATATTTGTCAAATTTAATCAATTTTCATCAGAGTTTTGATTTTGTCCAAATTAGGGCGATTTTTGTTAAAATTTATATTATTATCCTTAATTTTTTTCTTTAATCAAACAAAGCGCCTTTTAATTCTCTTGCTTCCTGTTTATTCGGTTTATTTCTAACACCTATATTTCGCCCGATAAAAAATATAAGGTGAAAAATTTCGCGGTACGCTTAAAATGTGTATCTTCTACTCTTTTTCGCACATGTCGTTTTCCACAAGACTCACTCTTTTGCACTCATTGCCCTAATTTCATCAACCCTTTTTTACATATTTTTTTATAATAAAAATAAAAAATTGCTTTTAAGACCTGTAAATCATCTTCGGTAGACGGAAAGAAAATTAAAATTATCCCAGAATTTATAGAATTTTTTTGCACGAGGTGGTAGTTTTAAATATTTCAAACATCATCAAGTTTATGGAAAAAATATAAAAGTACAAAAATGGTTAGAATTAAATTTGCAATAAATTTTGTTCTTATCACTTTTTCAAAATTTAACATTTTAAGCACTAATCCTTGTTTATTGCTTAGCAACATTTTATTGAATTTATTCCCATCAAGTGGCAGAGACATACAGTCATTATATTCATCTGACAATTAATGATATAGGTTATATTATATATCATACAAAAGTGACGGATGTCACTATGGAGTTATTGCCAACATACATTTCACAACAAAAATTAAGTTGCAGTGACATACTGCCAACCTAATTGGCCGATAATTAATGAAATATGGTTATGTTTTTATTACAAGTAACGGATATGTTTCAAATTCATAAATTTTAGCCCACGAGTATTAAAATTTTGATAAAAATAAAGCGATTTTCTTCCAAATTTAAATGATTTTGGTATAAATTATAATAATTTCTATCAAATTTAAGCAATTTCTATCAGGATTTAAATGATTTTAGCATAATTAGGACTATATTTGCCTAAATTTAAATTAATTTTAGCAATTTTGAAGAATATCTCTAAAATTTGACCTAAATGATTGAAATTTGGATAAAATTAAAGAAATTTTTTTTAAATTTAGATTTTGGTATAAAGTATAACAATTTCTATTAAATTTAAGAAATTTCTATAAGAATTAAAATGATTTTGTTCAAATCAGAAAGATTTCTATTAAAATTTGAATTTAATTCATTTGAGCAATTTTGAAGAAAATCTTTAACATTTGACTCGAAATTATGATTTTGGTCATGTTTACTAATATTTATTGCAATTTAAACAATTTTGGGCAAATTAGTTGGGTTTTGCTAAAAATTGGTATGCAGTTATGCAATTTTAGTCAAAATTTGGATAATTTTGGATTAAATTATACTGATTTTAATTAAACTTGGGGATTTCTTAAACTATAAATAATTTTTTTTCAAATTTGAACGTTTTACAATGAAATTGATTAGAATTTTGTCAAATTTCGGCAATTTTTAGTTTAAATTACAATTTTTCTAATCAAATTCAGGCATTTTTTTTTCAAATTTACATAATTTTAAGCAAATTTGGGCAGTTTTCTTAAAAATTAAAATAATTTTGTTTAATTGAGCTCAATTTACGTTGAAATTAATATGATTTTAGTCAAATTTAGCCAATATTCCTCAAAATGTGATATTAAATTCTGATGTTTTTAATTAAATTTTGGTATCTTTCTTTAACATATAATGATTTTCGTCTAATTAGGGCGATTTAATTTGAAATTGATATGGATTTGTACATATTTGTAAAATCTTGGACAAAATTTGGATGATTTTTGATTAAAATATGATTTTTTAATCAAATTTCGAAACGCATATATTTTCTTAAAGCGAGAAATTTTAAAACTCAGAGGGACGCGGGCATTTCTCCTAAAAACGGGGCAGTCCCTTCAAAATCTGGGCGTGTGAACACTTTATAAATATATAGTCATTTTGAGGCAAAGTTTGTCCTAACAGTTAATGTCGTAGACATTAACCTTTTGCGGTTAGACTTGGTCGTCGCCATGGTTATGCAAAAGGGGGCAAGAAGGGGAACTATTAAATGTCTACAAAATATATAGGCGATACGCCCTCTGGCGGAGAAAAATGTACTTCTCCATAGTGGGTACTTTATTTTATTCATTTGTTTACATATTTTAACGGTATTTTTAAATTCACATAAAACACCCAAAAAAAAACAGCCCAGCTACAAAAAAATACACAAAAAAGCACCGAGTTACTATTATTATAATCTGTTAAACCCTTATTTTACCCAGTTGGTGCAATAAAATATGGCGGGAAAAATTAATTTGAATTGCGAATATTAATTTATAGTCTTGGGAGCAAGACTATAAATTAATATTCGCATAAAAATCTGCCGACGCCAATGCCGCGAGAAAACAATGAAACAGTGCAAGTAAGTATATTTTTAAAAAATTGGCAACACTTATTTATGTATAAAGAAAAAAGTTGATAGGGTGTTAATAAACCTAAAAATAAATAAATAAAATAAGGTGGCAACCCTAATTTATTCCGGTAAGAAAAAAAAAGAACTTGTTATAGAATTATTGATTAAAAAAAGTAAAAAAAATATAAAAATTAAAAAAATACAAAATGTGGCAACCCTAACATGATTTTTTTTAATAAAAACGTTTGCCACACTTATTTATGTATACAGAAGAAAGTTGCTAACTCTAGAATGTTTATAAACCTAAAAGCATTAAAAAGAATAAAAGTAAGGTGGTAACCCTAATATACTTCAGTAAAAACTTAAACGAACTTGTAATAAAATTGATGGTTAAAAAAAGTAAAAAAATAGAAAAAATTTAATCTAAAAAAAGTTGGCAACACTAATAGGATTTTTTTCATAAAAAAAGGTGGCAACGCTTATCTATGTGCAAAGAAAAAAAATTGGTAACGCTGCGATGTTTTTTATGTCTAAAACCATAAGGAATTCTAAATAAAATAAGGTGGTAACCCAAAGTATAAGGGGTTAAATTTTTCTTAAAAGGGATGAAAATTATAAGCATATATGTATAGGCGATTCAAATTAATTTTCCCGCCATATTTTATTGCTCTAAATGGGTAAAATAAGGTTATGACAGATTATAATAATAGTAACTTGATGCTTTTTTGTGTGTTTTTCTGTAGCTGGGTTTTTCTCTGGGTGTTTTTTTATGCTTGGTGAAATTGTAAATATCGTTTAAATATGTAAACACTTATGAATTAAATAAAGTACCCACGACGGGAGAAGTACATTTTTCTGCACTAGAGGGCGTATCGCTTAGCTTGAATCGCCGATAACCTAACTACCAGCTAGATCTGGATTCATTGGCTAAAAAAGGGAAATTAGGCCTGAACCTCACACCAGCCATACTTTTCTGAGTAAGTTAGATATGATTGGTACCTAGTAAAGGAGTGTAATTTAAAAAACAACATAAATAAAACTCGCAATAGTTACAAACAGCAAACAGGTAAATATTTGCGGCATGAGTTTTATAACAAAATTTTCCAAATCATTTGCAATGTGTCGATAATTAAAATCGCCACTAGCTTATCTAAGACCATGCATGAAAGAAAACAATGGAAAGTTTAAATGAATAATCTATCTAAATGCTAAACGTATCTACACGTCTCATGAAAGAATCATTTCATATTTTTCGGTACTTTTTGCCTCATAAATTGTGAGCCACGCATGATACATGGTGCGTAAATTGATTGTGAATTTAAAGATCTCATTTTATACATATATATACAAATAGCTGAACCAGTAAAAAAAACTAATCGGATATCCTCATTGTATATCCTTTATCATTCACTTCCGGTCCAGCGAAGCGTCGTGACGCCTTCTCACACACCACACACACTTGTTTATGGCACCCCTGGCAAAGTTTAGCTATTAACGATACTGAAATGGGTAAATGATTATGTATATTCTTGCTATAAATATAAATTTATACAAATAAATTATTTATCACTGAATAAATACAATATTAACAATTTTTTATGCTTAGTTACAGGGTTTACATCAGGGGTTCTCAAACTTTTTATATATTGTAACACTTGAAAACTACAAAATATAAAATGTACCACCTATGTCTAAGTAATGAAGAAAATGAAAATATCACAAGGGATACAATATTCATTTAAAAGCTTCTATTAATTAATTAAATTTGAGAAATTAATGTTAAATTTTGACGTTTTTGACCAAATTTTAACATTTTAGTTAAAATCACGACAAATTCAAACTATTTTATTAAAAAGTAGATGATTTTGGTTAAAATTACAATAATTTTAGTAAAATTTAATCGTTTTTTATTTAAAGTTTTGGTAAAATTTGTGCAATTGCTATCAAATTTTGTTTTTTTTTTGCTTAAAATTATAATAATTTTTATCAAAACTTTGTTGATTTTGGTAACAAAAGTATGATTTTAGTCTTAATATGAACGTTTTTATTTAAATTTTAATGATTTTGGTCAAATTTATACGATTACTATCAACTTTTTGATAATTTTGGTTAAAATTACGCCAAATTTATGCTATTTTCATCTAAATTAGGATGATTTTGGTTAAAATTAGA
>JARJDX010090695.1:0-15021 GCA_030264735.1 Gymnusa sp. GC000175
TTTTTAAATTTAATATAGTGGGCCTACGTCACCGATATTTCCCGGGCCTAAATGTGTTTTCAGTCCAGCCCTGTATAACTAGATTTAACATTTCTCTCTGCTCTCGTGTGGTTCGGAAATCACCTTAAAAGCTGTTGGTCCCGTCTGTGACGTAACACCTGCCCTGTTACTCATATTAAAGACGTAAAAATTAGGCTGAAAGTAGTCTACACCCGAAAGCGAGAGCTCTCGCTCAAAAACGGGTCCATACATACATTATTTTATTGTAAATTAAATGGATTGCGTAGAAAATCCGCTCATAGGCCTGGTCTTGACAAGTACCGAACAGCAAATCTACATTCATCATTTGCATCTTCTTCTTTTTTATCAGACGTTACTTATTCCCTCCTGGACTTGGGCTCTCCCAAAACCTTCCAGCTTTCCCGTCCCTGGCTTTTTGCTGCCAACTATGACCCGTTTGCTTCCTAATGTCGTTAAGCCATCTTGTTTGAGGTCTATCCACGCTTCCTTATGTTTTTCTAGGCCGCCAGTTCGTCACCTTTAAGTCCGCCTATCTGTGTCCTGTCGAGCCACGTGTCCGGCCCATTGCCATTTGAGTTCTGCAGTTCTTCCCACTACGTCTTCTACGGATTTCTTCATTTTGGTTATTGTCTCCCTTAAGCTAATGTCTAGTATGATTCGTTTCGTAGCCCTTTGTGTTATTCTCAATCTATTTGCACTCTTTTTGTCAAACCCATAGTCTCTAATTCATATGTCGCCACTGGTAATATACAAGTGTCATAAACTTTGATTTTTAAATTTATAGGTATATCATATTAGGTGTTTAATTTTAAATTTATAGGTATATCATATTGGGTGTTTAAATTACATTTTACTTTATAGATTCTGATATCCAAGGCGCTCCAAATTTTTATACCCATGCACCTGTTCAACAACATCTTTCCAGTCAACTTGTTCCAATTAATGATTTTAATCAACTTGAACAAGAGATTGAATTCGAAAATATTATAAGTCAGCCAAATTTACCAGCTGATGAATATCAGCCGCAAGCTGAAGAAAATCAGTCAGGGAGCCAGCAATATCAACAAACTTTCCAATCGGTAATTTCAACCTTTTCTTCATATTTAAAACTTGGACCAAATACCCCCGAACAAGAAATACCAACGTCAGTGGTGGATAGTGTATTAAGACAAACACCCCCCCTTGTTGAAGTAGTTCCGGTACCTCTTTATTCACCAACTGATATTGTTTTTGCATCAAATCAAAACCCGCCTGCAACACAAGCCATCCCAACTGCAGTAAAACCCCCCATCTCAAAAGGTATATTTTAAATATAATACTAATATTGTATAAAAAAAATTAATTACGTTAGGAACAACAAATACCTACCGTCGAGGTGGCCTAAAACGTCCAACGTATGCTCCAATCCCTGGATTAGCAAGCAATACATCTCCGAACGCACCTTCACAGTTACCACAAAACTTACCACCACAACCTCCTCAAACACATTCCCCTCTATCGACATTTGCAACAAGATCTAGTCCTTTGCAACATCCGTTTATAAGTTCTTCCAATTATTTTCAACCCGAATTAAGTGGATACGCCACCTCTGCAGAATCCACAATAATTTATCCTAGGCCATCTTCTACTCCACCACATATAAGTTTTAAACCTAGCGTAGAAAAACAAGTAACTCCACCGTCATCACCTTTTCTTAGTCCTGTACCATCTTCTGAAGCAATTTTATCACCTGTCCCAATAAAAACTTTAATTAGCTCAATATATAATCCAAATTCAACAATATTAACCCCCACATTATATAGTAGCCCACATTCCTCAATTCTTACACCAATTATGCCCACTATGGCAAATAATGATGTTCCTCGAGCTTCATCTGGCGTCAATAATTCTTATGCCTATGGTGATTCCGAGAGAAGTGTACTTTCCAATTCAGAGGTAATGAGAATTCTTTATAATAAATTTAAAAGTAATAATTTTTAATTATTTAGCAAATGTATTTATACCGACCTGTGTATCATCATTGGTTTTTTAAACGTCAAATTGAAGGTAAAATTATATGGACCCCATTTACAATGTTCGATTCTTTAAATTTAGAAACG
This sequence comes from Gymnusa sp. GC000175, assembly GCA_030264735.1. Classification (NCBI taxonomy): domain Eukaryota; kingdom Metazoa; phylum Arthropoda; class Insecta; order Coleoptera; family Staphylinidae; genus Gymnusa; species Gymnusa sp. GC000175. The sequence continues at coordinate 2,121 of JARJDX010090695.1, forward strand.
GGATATTTATCTAGTAAGGTAATATTGCTACGCATTTGATCTTTTTTTAATTCTGAAATTTGTAAGATGACCTAAGTCCGGAAAAAATTGTGCCTACTGATGGAGGGCGTTACGATGTAAATATTCTTCGTCGAGAACGTACTTCAGTTTACTGGAACTCCCCGCCATCGGAAGTTCGCAGATGTTCCTGGTTTCATAAAGGAAATACTGATGGACGTTATGTGCCTTATGAAGAAAATATTGCTACAAAATTAGAGGAAGAGTTTAAAATTGCTCATGATTCTAGTACTTGGAACAGAAAAGTTGAATTACCTAATGGCGAAACTGTCATTTTTCATGGTCCAGATGTTTTGGTCCTATTCCCACAAACGCAGACACCAGATGTTTGGGGAAATACACCAGTAAGTTAAAAAATTATTACAGAAATTATCCTGCTTAATTTACAATTTAAGACATTTGTTACTTGCAATTGTTAATGAAGTATTTTAGCGCTAACCATTCTTTCGCTTCCATTCCATTCGAAAATATATTCGGTTTGATACCCATTTTAATACACCAGCATCAGCCCTCGAACCCTCGCAATTTGCGAGGCAAGCTAATTGCATGTTATATTAACTTCTTTTGTTGTTAACTCTTCAGTAGTTCTTTACAGGTTTGTCGTAAACCCAGAATATATATGTCGCCAACTTTTAAAATGGCTTGTATAATTTTTATGATTTGCTTTTATTTTTTAAAACATGCTTTAAAACAGGGGTCGGCAAACTTTTTCGGCCGCGGGTTATTTTTTACAACAATCATAGGTTTCCGAGCACTTCTCCAAAATATCCAAGTTTATCTAATGCACTATTTAAAAAAAATCTTGTGTGGGTATTCCTCAGCCACGTTCCGCGAGTTGGTCTAGCGAAATGCGAGTTAGGCCAACATGGATTTTTTGAGGGTTGCTTACAATAAATGCATTTTTTGATAAAATTATAAGCAGACTACTGTATTTTGATTTTAATCAACAGGTTAAGTGACATCAAATAAATTTATATTCAAAATTCTTACAAACGATATGAGTCTAGCTTTCTTTTCAGAATCAACCAAGACCAAGAGTTGTAAAAAGAGGTATGGACGAATTTCACATCGACGAAGGTGAACCGGCAAAAGTTGACCATCTTCTCTTCCTCGTACATGGTATTGGTTCAGTTTGCGATTTGAAGTTTCGATCCGTGGAAGAAGTTGGTATGTATTTCTAAACATTTTCTTTATTCTTTGCTTTGACATAATATTTTTTAGTTGATGAATTTCGAAGCATATCTTTGCAGCTAGTGCAATCTCATTATCGTTCGTCGTGCGAAAAAGGTGTTGCAAATAGAGTTGAAGTACTTCCTATTAGTTGGCACGAAAAACTGCATTCAGATGACACTGGCGTTGACAAAAAGTTAAAGGGAATAACCTTAGAAAGTATTCCAAAATTGCGTGAATTTGCAAATGATACTATCCTGGATGTACTTTTTTATACAAGTCCTGTATATTGTCAGGTATTGTTTTATTTTAAATATTTAATTTACTACTGAATTTCTTCGATGTCTTCCTTAATTATATATTCTTCGTTGGTTTGCATTTGCCGAAATGTATAATGTATAAAAAACTTGCACGCTACTGGTTGTTGTTTATGTTATTGAGATTCGTTTACTTCCTTTTTTTAATCATTTTTCACGTCTCGCTACGTTCCGTACATTTCTTTTTTCCAAATGCTTTTCAATGCATTTGGAATATTCGTTAGGTGTTGGATTGGACTTGTAAGCAAAGAAACCTTTGTGTTTCCTTCTCAAGTCCCTTTTGTATCATCATTTTAAATTGTATTAAACTTTGTAAGTTTCCTTACTTTCGGGTTTAAGTCGCGTATTTTTATTGGTTGTTGCCAACGTTTCGCTCGCCACTACAAGGAGCATTCTCAATAAAAATACGCGACTTAAACCCGAAAGTAAGAAAACTTACATCGACCTCAGTCCCGAAAGTCTAAATTCTAAATGTATTAAACTTTATTTCAAGTAATAATGTTGCATTAAATTTTATTCCAGACCATTATCTCATGTGTTGCCAATGAACTGAATCGTATTTATGAGGTTTTTAAACAAAGAAATCCCTCATTTGATGGAGGTGTTTCTTTGGGAGGTCATAGTTTGGGTTCCTTGATTCTTTTTGATATTTTATGCCATCAACAAGGTGAAGCAGAAATACCAGAAAATCCTTCAGATGTTCAAGTAGAAGAAGAAGATGTGGTTTTACCTTTAAAACCTCATCCAAAGCAAAGACAAATGAGTCGAAGAATTAGTTATATGATGAGTGCAATGGGAACTGGTCAAGCTCAATTACATTATCCACATTTAAGTTTTAATCCCAAACATTTCTTTGCTCTTGGATCTCCAATAGGTAAAATACAAAATAATTTTTATTTATTTAGTATTTGAGAAATATTTTTATAGGAATGTTTGTAACTGTACGAGGCTTGGATACTTTAGGGGAGCAATTTGCTTTACCTACATGCCCAGCGTTTTATAATATTTTTCATCCCTATGATCCAGTTGCATATAGAATTGAATCTTTGATAAATCCAGAACTGGCAAGCTTAAAACCCGTTTTAATTCCGCATCATAAAGGTCGCAAAAGAATGCATTTAGGTAAAAAAAAATGAGTTTTTTAATATATGCATAGATGTTTTAACATTAATTGATTTTAGAATTAAAAGAAACAATGGCTAGAGTAGGAGCAGATTTAAAGCAAAAAATAATTGATTCCATGAAAAGTACATGGAACTCTTTTTATCAATTCTCTCTGTTTAAAAGCCAAAATAATCCTCCAAATTTAGAAGAAGAAGTTGATAAGGTTTTTGAAGAACAAATGAGCAGACAAAGTGATGGGGAGCAAAATGATGAAAACCTAGAAGCTGAAACAACTGATTTATCACTTGGTATGTTAAACCAAGGTAAAAGAATAGATTATGTGCTGCAAGAAGCTCCACTAGAATTCTTCAATGAATATATTTTTGCCCTCACAAGTCATGTTTGTTATTGGTAAGATTATTATATGTTGCTTTAGAAATAAATATGTTTTTTTGCTAATCTTTTAGGGAATCTGAAGATACAATGTTGTTAATTTTAAAAGAAATATACAATTCAATGAATATTTCTGTGGATAGCCAAATTCCCCAACAAACTATGACTATTGAAAGACAACCCCAGACTTCTGAATCTTCTAGGCACAGTGAGCAGGATTATTCATTTGTTGGAGTTGATCCCACAATGCCCATGACTACAAAGCAAGATTTAGGTCCTCCACCTATGACAGGTTTTGTTAGAAAGTCATAGTATTTAATTTTTGAATGGGTGTATAAACCTTTGGCCAAAAGATATGCACCATTTTTATTGTTACACTATAACTATATTAATGATAAAAAAAAGCAATGTAAAGTAGTTTAAAGAGAAATAATATATTTTTTAAATGTAAAATATGTATTTTAAAATATTTTCAAATTTTTGGCTGTGACAGATTCATGTGTTGTTATTGTTTCAGCTATTTATATCTTAAAATTATAAATTGTTTAATGTAAAAACATATTTTAAATTATTTTTTCACAAGTCCATACATGTTTTGCATTCCTTCCAAACATAAATGAAAAATAAACACAAAAGTAATTTTTTTTAATAATACGCTATATATTTGTGTTCGAATTTGCAAAAATATGCACTAATAGGGTCGTTTGGTGGCTGCATAGTTCAATTTGAGATGTTATGACCTGTTGGCATATGTTGCACACAAGCTCCTTAATTTGCTGGCTAATCTTTCTGCGTTTCATGTCTTGTCCCAACACCTTTTCAGAGTTTATGTTCTTTAGTATTTTGAGAAGCTGATCTTTATATCTCTTTTTCTATCCTTGCTTTTTACTTCCTTCTGTTAGCTCACTGTATAGTCCATATTTTGGCATCCAATTATGGTGCATACTGGCTACGTGACATGTCCTCTCGTTTTTGAGGATTTCAGGGCTCGTATTCTGATACCACCTCACTCCCATTATCAGGCGCAGATGCAGTTTTTTTATCTGTCATATACCCACTCATATTTTGGACCCATTCATTATGGTGGGGATAACCAAGGCTTGGTACACCTTTGTTTCAAAAGGTAAGTCGTGGTTTTGGAATACACGGTTCTCTAGAGCACAGCAAGCTCTGGTGGCTTATCCGGTTATGGATTTGTTATTTATGATATTCCCCAAGTAAAAAATTGCTGAACATATTGTAAAATATGGAAATTTTGTGGAAACGAATTACTTTATGTTTTAGTAATTTGAATATTTTTTTATTTTAAAGTTAGCATTTCTTGTAAAGTCAATTTCTCACGATGACTGAGGATGTAGCTACTCTAATTTCCTTGGTGCCATCATCGCCACGCGCGTTTATAGGTTAATGCATGGGCATCTTCAATTTAGAACTACTAACATTTTGCTTTTCCTCCCAGGATTGAGAATGTTCGATGCATTATCAGCAGCACATAGTTAAGCAGTTTTTAGTTTTGTAAAAATTATTATCATTAAGAAACAGACAGTCACGGCAACCGGTTGGTGATGTTAAATAAAGTTCTGCCACGCCCCATGGATTTAATAAACCTAATTATGTAAGTAAATACAAATCTTTTGCAATTTATTTCACCTCTTATGGAACTTGGCCACCACTAAGTCACAAGCCATCACATGATCAACTTTTGATGGCTCTAGTGTACGTGACATTATAATCTCCTGCGGAGGTAATTTCCGTTTGACGATCCTTCCTGTAAGATTTTGGTTTGTTCACGTTTATTTTCAAGCCTATATACCCTTATACGCCTTTTCAACAGTTTCAAGGGTTAGTTAAGAGTTTCCGGGAGATGAGAATATCGCACAGTCGTCTGCATACCGCAGGTCTGTTATTAATATCACCCGTGTCTTCGTGGCTGCTTTTAAGCGTCATTGGTTAAAGAGTCGAATACCTTTGTCATTCATGTCCAGCTTTTTATCTACTAGGCCATAAAGATGTCAAATGCAAGGGTGCTAGAACGCAGTTCTGCCGTTTATGTTTGAAAAGGTTCTGTTATATAGACCATGGACCAGTTGTTAATATGCTCCCACTTACTGCTAACTCCGTTTATGGAATAGAAGCCTTGTTAAAATCTATGAAAATTGCATACATTGCTTCTTGTTGCTTTTTAGTATGTTATTGCAGTTGGCGAAGAGAAAAGATTAGGTCTGCTGCTTCACAGCTTGGGCTAAATACGGAAGTCTTCTATCGCCGGATTTTGTCGGTTTTCCATGATTGGTTAATATCTTTTCGCCCACTGCTAGAAGTGAGCTTTCCGTTAATTTCTGCAGTCTACGGCGCTTCCGGTAATCTCAGCAGTCTACGGCGCTTTCTTTTCCTTTAAAGATGTTATTATGGTGACGTCCCGAAATTTCTGCGATACTGTGGTACTTTTTCTTATAAGGCATTTCTTGAGGTGGCTTTAAACACCTCGCCCGCAATCCTGTCTCGCCCAGATGCCTTGTTTTTTATCTGAACAACTAAAGTATTGATTTCCTCAAGGGGTATTCTCCAGTTCTTTGTATGAACCATAGTGTAGGATGATATCCAGTACCTCCGCATAAACCTTCGTTTGCAAGTTAAGGATACTATGTTCCAGCGTTCCCTCATTTGCTCTTTGTTATTTAATAGGTTACCGTCGTTGTCTTGTATCGGGCACGAGTTCCTTCATTTTAGGCCAAAGACTGCTTTGATCTGTTAAAAGAAGTTGGGATGTTCATGCACATCAGCGAAACTTTGGAACTGGGCGGCTTTTTTCTTCATCCAATCGTCTTTTGGTTGTACTATATCTCATTGCACCTGTCGTCTTGTGTCGTGAATAATATTTTCCCTTACCGTGTATTTGGGGAAGTGGACAGTGGTTTTATGGGCTTGGCGCCTCCACTTGAGTAGTTCTTGGATAAGGGCATCGTTTTATCTGAACCAGTCTTTTCTCGCTTACGGTGCATGATAGTGTTTTTGAAGTACACCCAATAGGCGTGGCGGATTCGCAAGCTTTAAATATACGTCGCCATGTGCTTTTGTGTCTGTTTTTTTGGCGTAATAATGTGTTGGTGAGTACCGGGTAATGCTCAGTACAATGTGTGAGAAGCCTTATCTGTTGCTCATGTTCCCCATCGCGTTTTTTCGCAGCACCCCGGGCCATGTATCTGCGCCTCTACCAACCTGTCGTTGAGGTCCCCAAGTAGCACTATGCGCTCAACGCCGTATATTTTCTTAAGGATTCTATCTAGTCCCAATTAGAAGGCTTCCTTGTTTCCATTGCTGGTAGGCGCGTATGCGTACTGCCCATTTGAAACATAGGTACCTCAGAGCGTTGAGTGAGAAATATATTCCTTACTCAATGCTCAGAGTCATTGGGTGTTATGATATGTCCTGAGGAACCTGCCCAAGCTTGTTGATAATTTTGTTTTTAATCAAGAAGCCTACCCGCAGTTTTGTGTGTCTTTTCCAGAAACTGGTAGTTACTCTTCAGAAACTCTTCAGTTGTGCTGTCTTCGCCTAGCCTTCTGGCTTTTGCACTTTATAATTTTTTATAAACGGCGTTCTTTTTTTATTCCTAATATTATTTCTTACGCGGGTGATACAGTTTCTCTACACAGTGCTGGATACATGGTTGGATCTTGAGAATCCCTGTAAACGTTCCCCTTTTAGTTACTCTACGGTTCCCGTTATATAAATTTAAATTTCCCGCGATAACGGTAACAGTTCCAAGGCAACCACCGACGCGAAAAATTTTTATTTTGCAGTAGTGGTATTAGAATTGTAACCGAACGAATGTTTTGGCTGCGGGTGGAGCCGTTGCATTTCTTAGAGCAACAAGTGTCAACAAAGTGATTTTATAATTAAATATGGGTTGTGCAGTTAGTACAACAGGCGATAAAGAAGCCACAGAACGTTCTAAAAAAATAGATCGAGATTTACGAGCAGATGGCGAAAGAGCAGCCAGTGAAGTTAAGCTTCTATTACTAGGTAAATGACTCATTAACCATACACTGAAATCACTTTAATTACTCTATTTAATCATATTTATCAAATACTGTAATTGCAAAACAATGTCAATATAAGTATGCCCTGTAATGTTACTTAAAAAAAATATTTTTGTCATAATTTTACTTGAATAATTTAAATCATTATTGAGATAATTCCAATTCTGTTTATAATTGATATACAAATTAGATGTCCGTTTAATTTATGATTTAATGTATCCCTGAAATCTGCATATTCACCTTCTTTGTTTTAATTTATATTAATTAAGTAACGCATTTTTAGGAGCTGGAGAATCTGGAAAAAGCACGATTGTCAAGCAAATGAAAATCATACATGAGACAGGTTATTCAAAAGAAGAATGTGAACAATACAGGCCTGTTGTTTACAGTAACACAATACAAAGTTTAATGGCTATAATTCGTGCAATGGGACAGCTAAGAATAGATTTTGCCGATCCTAGTAGAACTGTAAGTACGCTTTAATTTTTCTTATTTCATTAACAAATTTGGCTTCATATTGTATATTATAGGATATGGCAAGACAATTTTTCACATATGCAAGTGCTGCTGAAGAAGGAGAATTAACACCAGAGCTTGTAATGCTTATGAAAAAATTGTGGCAAGATCCTGGAGTGCAGCTATGCTTTGCTAGATCTAGAGAATATCAATTAAATGATTCGGCTGCTTACTATTTGAATGCATTAGATCGCATTTCACAACATAATTACATTCCATCTCAACAAGATGTGCTTCGAACAAGGGTTAAAACAACGGGCATTGTTGAAACAGATTTTTCATTTAAAGGATTGCACTTTAAGTAATTTATTTTAACAAATAATTATTAAATTGTTTGCTTATATTGTATGTCTTTACAGAATGTTTGATGTTGGTGGGCAAAGGTCAGAAAGAAAAAAATGGATCCATTGTTTTGAAGGAGTTACTGCAATTATATTTTGTGTTGCATTATCAGGTATGTTAATCTTAAAAACAAGCACTTTAAAATGGTTATTAAGTTTTGTTTAGTTTTAATATACCAGCAGTTTTCAATTCTGGCCGTTAGGATATAATATGTGATTTAATTTAGTGGTCATTTTAACCATGTATTAAATGTGGTACATAATATGAATATAAAATTGATAAAATATAATGGGGCAATTACCACTGCTTATAGGGCTCTAAGTAAGACATCCCTAAAAACAAGAACATGTTTCAACAAACTAAAGTTACAGATACATACTGTAATTTTTGTCAGCTGATAATTAATCAAATTTGGTTTCGTTTTTATCAATAATGACAGATGTCACTAGAGACATACAGTCCTTTTAATCAGTTGATAAGTAAAAAAAATGGTTATGTTTCTGTCAAAAGTGAAACAGATATATCTAAAATATGCAATAAGTCATTGTGTAAGGACAGATGTAATTAACCACCATGTTCAAAAGATATTTGTAAGATTTTTGAAAATCTTTCCCGATTGTTTTCTGTTATTAACAACATGAAACTTCATTCAGAATTTTTACTTTTCCATTCTTTTGACGTTTTTCTTGAAATTTTGACATTTTTATTCACATTTTTTAATTTTTTTTATTCCGGTTTTTAATATTACACTTTAGATTTTAATTTTTAACATTTTTATACAGATTTTTGACATTTTTTTAGCTTTTGACATGTTTATTTAAATTTTTAACATTTACATTTACTCTTTTGACATTTTTCTTTATATTTTGACGTTATTATTCATGTTTAAACATTTATTACTTAAGTTTTTGACTTTTGTCTATTGATTTTGACAGTTTTATTTACATTTTTAACTTCTACATTCAAGTTTTCATTTTTTTATAGGATTTGATGCTTTTTGACATTTGTCGTTTGTTTTCAACACTTTTATTCAGATTTTTAGCTTCTTTATTAAAATATAAATTGGTAATTACTCATGTTGCGGCAGTGCCTTTTATATGATTTAATGTTAGGTTATACAGACCCATCAAGAATAGTTATTAACCACAAGACCGAGTAGGTAGGCAACCCAAACGACATTTGGTATTTTATTGTTGGTCATCATTTGCAACCAATTACATATTTGAATATTTCAATTATTGACGTTCGTTTTTACTCAAAGTAAGAGTTTATTTGCGTTTAACCTATCTATTTAAGGTTTGTCAGATTCATCAGATTTGTTTTTAATAAACCCTTAATGCTCTACTATAGTGCCGATGATTGGGTCAACAGTTTTACCAACTGGTGTTAGTTGGGTGGCATAATCACGTGGTTATCACACATTTCCGACTTCTCTGTATAATTACAACAAATGTAAATTATTTTTCGTTCCACACCCCACTTAATTTTATTTAAAAAAATAGTGATAGTGTTTAACATTTCTTTACGGGTTTTGACATTTTTCTGTAGATTTTGACATTTTTTATCCGATTTTCATTCAGTGTTTTAACATTTTTTATTAGATGTTAACGTTATTACCAGATTTTGAACTTAATATCTGGGTTTTTGACATTTGTCTTTAGATTTTAACTTTTGTTCAAATTTTTAACTTCTTCATTCAAGTTTTTTACATTTTTCCATATGATTTCATGTTTTAAATAAAGTTTTAACCTTTTCATTCAGGTTTTTGGCGTTTTTCTTTAGATTTTGACATTTTAATCTAGATTTTTACTATTTTCATTCAGAGTTTTGACATTTTTATTTAGATTTTGACGTTTTTATCTATATTTTAAACTTAACCCTGCTAAGTGGAGCAATGATTGTCCTATTTTGCAGTCATGATTGTCCTATTTTTCTGCTGGTTATGTTTTTCTGACAAAAATGGCATTCATGTAAATCAATCATTCACAGCTATTGCTTCAGTATTTTTATTTTTAAACCTTATTTCTGCCAAAACTAATTTTGTTCATTAATTCAGATGCAGATCTTTTATTTCAAGTTTTTTTATAAAAAATAATAAAATAATGGAAACAAATAATTAAACTTTAGAATGTAAACTTTTACAACTTGAATCAATGTAAATTTTCTTATTTTTGTGTTTAAAGTCGCCAATTGGGAAGGGGGCACTTTGGTACTACATTGTTCTCCCTACATAGAACGAGTTAAAATACAGAGAAATTTGACCAATCTTTGTCAAAGAATACCGATAAGCGACACTTGATGTAAATTTTTTTACTTTTGGTTTGGCAACAACCAATAAAAATAAGCGACTTAAATCTAAAAGTAAAAACATTTACAAGACGAAATTTAAATTGAATTTCCTATAATAGTATAGTGGAATATGTGACCACTCATCATCCTTCTCTTACATTATGGACTACAAATTTTAGAAATATTTCAATAAAATATTCTATAAATTATTTATATTTACAGGTTATGATTTGGTACTTGCAGAGGATGAAGAAATGAATAGAATGGTAGAATCAATGAAATTATTTGATTCAATTTGCAACAGTAAATGGTTTGTGTCAACATCTATAATTTTGTTTTTAAACAAAAAAGATTTGTTTGAAGATAAAATTAGTAGAAGTCCTTTAACAATTTTCCCTGAATATACAGGGCCTAATACATTTGTTGATGCCTCTAACTATATTAAAACTAAATTTGAGAATTTAAATAAGCGCAAAGATCAAAAAGAAATTTATACGCATTTTACTTGTGCAACTGATACGAATAATATTCAATTTGTATTTGATGCTGTCACTGATGTGATTATTAAAAATAATCTTAAAGATTGTGGATTATTAATGTAGAAGATAATATATTTTTTAAACAGTTCAATATTTGTTCTATGTTTATAAAACATTAAAATAATGTCATTCTTTTAAGGAATAACTGTGCCTTTTTTATATCAATTATGTGCTAAAACTGTTGCCTTGGAATAAAATTAGAATAATTCCCTTTAGGTGGAAAAAATGTATAATATTTGCCTTAATTTCAAATGACCAAATATTGCCATAATGTTAAATATAATAGATTATTTTTCTATAATGTATATTTAAAGAACTGATTTCATAACAAAATATATTTGTGCTTTTTATATATTATTACATGACAATTTGAATTCATTCCATACACAAATTGCCTTTCAAATACAGTATTTTTTTAATTAAATGGCTTGGTTTCCTAAATGTGCTGTAAATTATTTATTTTTTTGTTTCAATTTCTATAAGACAAGCTAATGTGAACAACATATTTTGTCTTCATTTTGCACTATTTACATAATTCATGCAATGACTTTTTGTACTTTTGTATTTTTATAAGTAGGATTTTTATTCTTGAAAAAAACCTTTCAAAATAATTTTGATTTCTCCAAAATTATTTTTAAACAGTTTTTATTATTAAGTAAATATTGTATTTCAATAATGTTCATATATGTATTTGCCTGTTAACTGATGCAACAAAACTCTCTGTTTTGCTTTTGCTGTATCAGTATAGAATTTTTTGTAAATTATTATTTTTTTTTACTTAATAACAAAAGGAGTAATCCAATATATTTTTTTACTTCCCAATTTATTTATAATGCGTTAATAAATTACAATAATTATATTAATTTAAATAGATCATAGACATTATAAGCAATTGCTCATTGCCTCATAAAAAAATTATGTATTTTTTATTGATAGATTTATTATAAAATCTACCTAATATTAGAAACATAAAGAATACATATAAATTAAGGTAGTCAGAATAAAATATATGCAACAGGACATTTTTTGATTTGATGCATATTTCTTGAGTTATTCATACACATTTCAAATTAAATTCAATATTTATCAAATAATTTGATTATTATTTTGACAGTAGAGTATTTTCAATATTGAAATTTGTTGGGCTTGGTTGCCTATAAATGGTAGTAAAACTGTCTCTTTGACGTCGTAGCGTTAAGGCTGGTGTCCACATGCAAGCCAGTTGCGATGGTTGTTTCAGCAAGTGCTTGCGTATGTTTTTAATTTTACGCAAATTTACTTTAACAAACTGCTTTAGCAAGTGACTTGGTCTTGATTTTGTGTGAAATGCGTGTACACTATAATTTAGTAATCGCAAAATGTCACGTCAGAAAACTGTCGCTGGTGCTGTGATTGTGGCATTGTTATTGAAGAAAATAATAGGAAAAGAATATGACATAAAAAATAAATTAAACACGAGGAGAGAATGTGGGTCTGAATCCACTTCAGAGTAAACCTGAATTAGGCATCCATGAAATATTGTTAGCAGAATTGAAAATGGAAGATCCGAAGCAGCTAAGAAATTTCCTTAGAATGTATGCAGAAAATTTTGAGTTCTTACTAAACTTAGTGATGGACAAGATATCCAAAAAAGATACAAAATATGATTAACCATTAGCCCAAGTGAACGACTTGCAGTAGAGATTTCGGAACACGTTGGATCAGCTAGAGCGCAAACTGGACTATATAGAACTAACCTCTACACTAGCAAGTTCTGCCAAGTTGCACTTGCTGCAAGATATGGTTTTCCAGAAATTCCTGTCCAAAGTTTGAAAATTTGACGATTTTTAGCATTTTGGAAAACGCGCTTTCACGCCGATTCTGAGCTTATTAAAAGCCAAAAAAATTCTTGCCAGGGCTATTTTGTAGCCAAAACAATTGTCTACAACCTTCTTTAACGCAATTTAAAATCGGCCAACTCGTTTAGCAGATACGTGCAAAAAACTGGAAAAATTTCCATACATTTGGTCAGAAAATAAAATCATGAAAATTTCAAATTTTCAAATCGCTGATTTTCACATATTTTATAAAGAAAAGTTTGCTGATCATAAGGCTGCAATCCGTTTTTCACTTTAGCTTTTGGTTTTCCAAA
>JARJDX010090751.1:0-12479 GCA_030264735.1 Gymnusa sp. GC000175
CATAGAAACTTTAATAGGTCTTTAACCAACTTCATTTCTACATCATACATGAAGAAAAGTAAAATATTAATGGAGTATAAAAATATAATTTTCATAATTCTTATTTATTTGGTTTGATTGTGACATAATAAAATCTAAGTTCACCTATTTAATAAATTATAGAATTGCAACGTCAAAGGTGACATATTTATTAGGATTTTATGTAAAAATCATCAGCAAAGCGCGTTAATTTTAAAAAAGGCAAGTACATATACAATTTTTTTGAATACATTTTTGAAAAGCGCCAATTTTACAACATGCGTAGTTAATTATTGCAAGTCTTTACGCTTGCGCATTGCATTCCATCAGCTCGTCTACTGTTGACATTTTATTGAATATTTATGAAATAAGATAAGAAGAATAAAATCTAAGAGCTAACAATACTTTTAAACTAAATTTAATAAATCACAGTGGAAATAATATTAATAACTTATTCTTATGGCACCAGGTGAAGATTTCGATAGCGGAATGGAATCTCAAGAAACCAGTGCAAAAGATACAACCCCTGAAAAAAAACTAAATGAAATTGAAAACGATTTAGATGATGAGGTTAGTTACCTTTTATTGATTATAAATAATTTTAACCTAAGAAACGCACCTTCGTTTAATTCTTTTTATAAATTCATGTGCTCAATCAAAACTAACCTCACTTTAATTTTGTAACAGATCATTCTTACATTGATATTAAAATATTATTGTAATTTCAACATTATAGCCAGAAGAAACGTTATCAGAAAGACTTTGGGGTTTAACAGAAATGTTCCCAGATTCAGTGCGGTGTGTGTCAAGTGCAGTAGCCTCAAATACAACAGTTGGAGTTAAAAATCTTTACAATTTTTCAAGAAATGCCTTGTGGATTGTTTTTAGTACTTCCATAGTATTATTTGCCCCCGTTATTTTTGAAGTGGAAAGAGCACAATTGGATGAAATGCAGCGCAACCAACAAAAACAGGTAATTTTTTGACATTGCATTAAAGCAGGGGTTGGCAAACTCGACCAATTCTCGATAAATGTGCATATGTATGATAAATTAATTGATAATATTTGATCCATATTTTAAAAACTAAAATGGCTATAAACATATTTAGGAAAACTTTGGCAAACCACAATATCTATCAATAGGGATATGAGTGCCGTATATGGGACATCTCTGTTTCAAAATATTAAATTTTAATATAGTATTTTATTCATAAATAGTTAGGCTAAGACAGTCTTGTCATATTAATTTTGTAACGTATTATTTTATTTTCAGTTATTATTAGGTCCAAATACAGCAATGGCAGGTAGTGGAGGAATGTCGATAATGCCACCGATGCATAGATAAATTGTTCATTTTAATTTGAATAAAAATATAACAGATATGTTTAATAATAGTACATGTCCTTCATATTGGTACTATTACATACAAGATTGTAAATTTTATTGTAATCAGACTAAAATTACAATCCCCATACATGCATTTTTTTAGATTGCTTAAATCTTGTTAGTTTTTGTTTTAGAAAATAAATAAAATATTAAAACCTTTGATTTATGTTTGCTTTTTCTACAACTTTTAAATTACCATTCATATGCAGGTGCAAAATGGTATTATTGAAATATATTGTAAACAGTGGCCTAAAAAATGGAGGTGTGGTCACCACTTGACTTGAATTTAAAAGAAACAATGCAGTTGTCTCTGCAACTTCATATTGTTGTGAAATGTATGTTGGCAATATCTCTGATATTGACATCTGTTACCTTTGAATGATATATAACCTATTTCATTAATTGTCAGCTGTTGTAATGACAGCATATATCTGCCACTTGATGGGCATAAATTCAACAAAACGTTTCTTAGCAATGAACAAGCATGAGTTCTTAAAATGTTGAATTTAAAAAAAAATGTTAATAAAAACTGTTGCAAATTTATTTCTAAACTCTTTTAAACTCCTATTGTTTCTATAAACTTAAAAGTTTTTGACAGATTTGCAAAAAGCCTAACTTGGTGGATTTTACCCAAAAGTCACTGGGACCTCCTAGCTAAAGCTAAAATATGAATTTACAGGCCGATCAGTTTGGCCGTCTGGGCTTTAAAAAACAACTTTTTCTGAGTGGGGAGTTGAAAACGGATATTTTTGTAAAAATCTCGATTTTGAAAATCTTCGCTTCACTTTCATTTACTAAGTAATTATATTTCCGTCATTTAGAGCAGTGCTTCTCAAACTTTCGCGTGGCAGACCGGTAATTTTTTATCAACCAACTACGGACTGCAATTTGAGTGAAAACATACATTTTAGTAACAATATTTATTGAAAAATTTACCAAGAAAAATATGCAATAATGTGATGAATGAACCTGGTTCTTCTTATATAGTTTTGTCAATTTGTGGTTTAATTGTAGACAAAGGCAAATTAAGCAGGATGGCAGGAATATTCTGATATTTTGTCTTAACTACGCACATGGTCGAAAAAGCAAGCAGTCTTACAGATGTATGTTCAGAAAAACGGAAACAGAGTTTTTACAGCAATTTCAGCGATATTCTACATTTGATTTTGTCGTGGCGTGGAACTGGCTTTGCTCAGCAAGGTTCAAAATTATAGTTAGAGTTTATCCACAAAAATATAAAGTCCAAAATAATTGTATATTCTAGTTAGTTTACTAATTTCTATACAGATTAAATTTCCAAATAAAAAATAATGCATAGATTTCAAAGTTACAATAATAAATGAAAAAAAAAACAAATTTACTCTGCAGCCGGTACGGTTAGACGGACCGCAGGGATGTGTCAGCTGATAACCGAAATCGGATTGCTCCGGTACGATGGGGTTTAACGGAGGCGGAGGAATGCTAGCTGGAAACCGAGGTCGCATCGCTGCGATTACCAGACTAGCGGATCGATGAAAGGAACTATCTTACAGGCAAGATCGGGTCGCTGCGACTATCAGGTAGGACGAGGTAAGTAACAGTTGGAAACGAGCCGAGAGCTCAGGGGTTGGATAATTTCCACGCTCCGCTATTTAACCAGAAAAGAGTGGACGGGTGAAAAAATGGTGTTAGGGAAAAGGATGAGATGAAGTAAATGAGAATAGATGTAGGGGCCATCCCTTATGAAATAACTAGACTACACCTTCGCAAGATTGGTAAGTCTTTAGACACTCGCATAGGTGCGCCCTCTCGCGCAGGGCCCATCAACAGCTATTTCCAAGAACCAGTTCTCCAAAGTAACAGTCAAATTATCCTTATATTAATAAAAGGATTTCAGATCCATTGCGTGAATCTTCTTTAGCTAGAAAAATAAATTTAAAATGTACCAAATTTATCAAATGCTTGTAAATAACATTTAACTCTTCATCTGCATTGGCAACAACTGTGGACAAATTGTAGAACATATCAAAGCAATCCTTGATATGTGACTCTATCATGCATTATAAGCACAAAATTTGTTGCAAATTTAAAAAAGTAATTTTCATTTAAAATTTAGGGGTTGTCACTTCTGGATGATATAATAAAACATTGTAAGCTAGCTGTGTGAAACATGCATGCAAGGTTCATTAATAAGACAATTCGGTCATTGCACAAAAAATAAAAATTGATATTAATAATTTTCTGAACTAAAGGTTTCTTATCAAATTAAAAATTATTAATTTACGTAGATTTTAAAATACAAATCAAATCACCAAAAAACGCGACATTATTTGTCAAGCAGGTGTGTCAAATGTATAGTATTCAATTTATTATAATTATGTTAATATATTATAAATATTATGCAAAATTTTCTTGAAAAGGGTTTTAAAAAATCTGATTCAACCAACACCAAAAATTAATTCATTATGGTCTTTGAATTTATTTATCTACATCAATGTCGTCATTTGGGACTAAAAATGTAACGCGTTTAAAATGATTAGATGAGATATGAACTTCTTCTTCTTCCTGCCCTTTACCCCAGTTTATCCGGGGTCTGGCCTTCTTGTACATTGGCGTCAGGACGCTCTATCCCGGGGGAAAGGTTTTGTGCGTTCATCTCCCTTTCAACACTGGTCCACTTAACTTAAATAATACAATATATAAAAATCCAATAAATATGTTTTTAGTTAAAAACATATTTTTAATAATAAATATGTACTTTTAAATTGATCTAGTATGAAAAAAAAATATGCAATGAAGGAATTACCAACATTGGTGTATGATAGCATAAGAAGAATATCAAACTGTTACAGGGCAGTAAACCAGCCTGTATAAAAACTTTGACTTTGACCTAATTTTGTAATAAAAGTGATCATTTAATTTTTTTAGCACAACAGTATTGTGTTAAATAATATAATAGTGATATGTTAAATAGAAAACTTACCCATTAAGTTAACTTAAGACTAAAAAAAAATTACTTATATTAACTTTATTATATACAATAAAAAGAAAACAATAAATCACAGCAATACTAAGTACATACATAGGAAATCAAAGACAAACATTTTGTCATAAATGGGCTACAAATAAATAGTAATAGTGTTATATAATATATAAATAAATTTAGATTATGTGATGCAAAAATATTGCACAATAATTTTATCAAAACTTTCAGCCAATCTTTAAAACTTGTGAAATTAATTTTTTCTACTATTTTAATACTTTTTCACAAAAACAACCCATTTCACCTAAATGCACTTTTATATTTTTCTTCATATTAAAAGATTATATGAATATGAGTTTGTTAAGTAAAATCATTTTTACCAAGATTAAGTATTTAAAATATAAACTAGGAAATGGCAGGTAAATCATCAATTTCACCCATTTCCGTCAATGTTTCATCTTCGACGTTATAACTTACTATAAATTTCAGTGAAACATGAACATTTTCAGGGTTTGCAATTAACATTATCTGAGTAATTGCTGCAGGTGGTAAAAATGGATTAAAAGAAGGTAATTCCACAGCAGATGGTGTTTGAAGCTTTACCTTACAACTCTATAAGAAACAAGTAATTAAATAAAATAACAATAAAATTGATAATTACCTTGGGTACAATGGCACGAAATAAAACATTCTTTAAAGGAAGCTCATTTTTGCTAATAATGGTAATTACAACAACCGTAACGTGTTCATGAGGTTTATCTTTGGCAAAATGTAAAGTTACTGAAATACCATTCTTCTCATCAAGAATCAGTAGAGGTTTCACAGAACTTGGCTTAATACTTTTTAAATCAACAAATATATCACTTAATTTAAATTCTATCTTATTAATGCTTTTCAGTTTTTCTTCCATTTTTACAACTTGACTTTCCTTTTCAATCACATTATTTTCTTCACTTATATCAACTAATACATCATCAGTGTTTTGATCAGATTTATTTTCAGGAGGTTCTTGAACAATTTTTGGTTTTTCTAAAAAATTTGTTAAGTCAAAATCAAATGTGTTATTTAGTAAACAAAGAGATCCATTTTTTTCTGAATTTACTTCATTCGTTGGAGTTTTTGTTAAAAGATTCATTGGAACTTTTTCTTGAGTCCTAAAATATTAATTCTAAAAAAAAAAAATTTAGAGTAAATTAGTTTACTTACTTCGAAAAAAACGTTGAGGTTTTAGTAGCAGCTAAATTTTCCTTTAATAAATTTTCACCTAAAGCATTTAGATCCTCTAACGCTTTTAATTTATTTTTTGCTTTATCAGTGTCACCATTTATATCTAAATAGTTTAAAAGATTATAAATAGTAAAGAGAATAATGAAATTTATTACCTAAAAAGTCAATTTTATTAATAGTTTGAGGTTTTAAAATTTTTTCTTCATTGTCCAATAGGGATAAACTATCAGGAATATTTGGTGCAGTTAAAATATCACATAAATCATCTACATTTGAATTAATGGTAGCATTTTGTAGTACATTTAAATTAGTTAATGAATTACCAGATAAATCTAATAAAGATAATTGACTAGCATGAGATTCATCTTCAATTTTTGAGGGAGGATTTCCTTGAATAATTATCGAAGTGTATTTATCAAAAACTTGCCCAAATTCATCATTTACTCGTAAAATTTCAGCTGAAAATTATTAAAATCATTTTATTAAGTAATCACTAATTGTTTTAGAACCAGCTTAGGTCAGATGAATAACTCTGCAATAGTTATGCATGGGTTGTAACAGCACCTTTACAACATTGAAGGCCTAAGGTGCAAACATTTCAAACCTTCTAATATAATAATGCAACCCATGCATTGATACATTCATATTATAACATAGTAATATAAAAAAAATTGCAGTGTACATTTCTTTTAAAATCCTTTAGATTATTTTTGGAACTATGTATTTGCAAAAAATTTCCAGACTGGTTTTAGAAACTTAAATAAAGAGAAACTATATTTAACTAAGAAAATTAATATTTTGAAGCCTCGAATATAAACATGTTTTAAGTAAAACTTATAGACAAGTTTGCTCTAAAAGACTAGGTGGGAGAAACAGTTTGAGGAGGAATGACATTGCTCACGTGCACTAGATCTGGTTTATTCTAGCTCAGAGGTTCCCAAAGAGTGGGAAAATAAAAATTTTTTTGTAAGACAAACTGAAAGCATTTTCATAAAAAAATTGAGGACATATGAATGTTAACCAGAATTACAAGTCTTTGTCTTTTAAATTTTTTATACTAAGGTGTGTTGACTGTCATGCAAGGCAAGGTATTAACGTGATTTGTTGATTTGTGGAAAGTTACAATGCTTCTGAATAATAAATTATTCCACATGGAGAAGTTTATTTTAAAGGTCACAAATTTGCAGTTTAAAGGGCTTGAGGTGGCTTGTGTCAGTCCTTAAAATTTTTCTTTATTTTATATTCTTCTTGAATGCTTTTTTTCCAAAAAAAATTTCTAAAATAATTTTCTTTACAAATGTTAAGAACCTCTCCAACTGTAAAACAAATTTCAGATTTGACAATATATTAAATCTTTGAATGAATTTTATCCTGATCTTTATGTTACAAATTTTGTGATAAATGGGAAGGTTAGAACCACAGTGAACATGTATCTGTCAGAGAAATTTTAAAAACAGAATATATACTATATACATTTAGATATGGCTTTCATTAAAAAAATGTATCATTTAAATTTTAAAGGTAAGTTAATAATTTTTAATTATATTAAATAAAAAACTGCAAAATATATTAAGCAATGCATATTTACTCTTCTTACGCCTCTTTTTTATTGGCTGGATCACAAACTATTTTCATTTTTAAAAGCGGATTTAGTTTCATAAAAGTTTTAGAACCCCCGCTAGGTATAACCGGTTTTTGGGATATACTGACACGATTTTTAAAGGTTTTTTTGGCATAAAAACGTCAATATCTCCAAAATGACAAATCCAATTGAAACATTTTTAAATATCTATTAAAGAAAATAAAATGACGACTTCCTAGTGGTTTGGACCAACCCGATTAAGATTTTAAAATTTTCCAAATATTCACGACGCTCTTTTTAAATTAATCGAAAAGTAACTAATATTTTTCATATATTTCAATAAAAGCGTATAATTAACTGACAAATATAAAATGATTCCCCCAACTGTTTCTTTATGGAGTGTTTTCATGCTGGTTCATGCTAAAACTAACATCCTCCAACAGATTTTGAGTATCAGGTACTGAGAGAGGAAGAGTGAACATGTAAAAATAATGTATAATTGTAAATTTTCATCGATTCAAGTCTGGAAAGTTTACATTCTAATTTATAATTATTTAAATTTCCGTTCTTTTGCTAGAAACTTATGAATTTGTTCAATTTTCTTGCAATCAATATTTAATAAATTTTTCATCTTTAATAAAATGACATCACTAAACATGGATGTACCCACATTTTTCTTTCCTTTTTTTTTGCATTTTCCCACATTTTTTTATCTTCATCTTAAAGAAGAGCTATAGTCGCTAGTATGTCAATTGAAAATTGACATTTTTTAACCATGTCCGACGTAAATCACCATTGATTTTAGACCGAGCGAACAAGGGTGGAGCGAGAGCGCACGATAGTGTAAGGCCTTAATCCGAAATATAATTATATATGTGTAAAAATGACAATAATTTTGTTAACTGATTTAGATTTCAAATTCTGTGCCCTAAATCTTTTATTTGAAGCTTTAGAGAAACAGGAAATTACAAAAGTTTTATTTTGCAAGTAAAAGTCCTATGACTAAGAGTGTGCTAGTGAGCACCCAATATGTCGTCCACTGGACTTTCCCGAAGCAAAAAAAAATTCAGGGAATAAAAGTGGTTTAAAAAAAGTTTGGGGGCAACTTTATTCGTATTTTTAAAATATTTATTTTCTGGGAAACTGCAATAACACTAAAAAAGTACACTTTCACTTGATTTTATCCAAAAAGTATACAGTTGCAAATAGAATCCCAGATATAAATTTTTATGTTGTTTTAAATATTTTTTTAGTCTGCAGAAAGGAGACAAGGAAACGGCTATCCACACATACCAATGCATACAAACAGACTTCAAGTAAAAAATGGCTAATTCTTGTATACAAGAATTTAATTTTAGGTATTATATGTCTTATGAACGAGCGTGCTGGTCACCACCCTTGTATATAAAAAAATTAGGAATGTCATTCACGCGACTTTTCCATAAGCGAAAAAAAACTTCTAATAAAATAAAATTTAAAAAATGCTGTTGCAGTCATGTTTTGCACCTTTTTTTAAATATTTATTTTCTAGGAAATAATTACAAAAAACAAAAAAAAATCACACGAGTAACTTACTCTAGATTTTACCAAAAAAATTCCAGATGTTGTAAATGGAATCCTGGATATAAATTTTCATGTTGTTTCAAATATTCGTTTAGCCTATAGAGAGGACACAAAAAAATAGCCATCTACACGCACACCTCAAGACCTCAAAATATCGACATCTGATCAAATTTTAGAATAAATTTCCCTTTAAGGGAAAGGAAAAAGGTTTGAAGTTTGGGTGACATCTTTGTTTAAACCAAAGTAAAGGGTGGCAACAACTGGAGTGAATGTGTTAATATTTAATATAAATAAGAATTTGCTAAAAGTGCAAAGTAAAATGTTATGTCGAGGGGGGGTTATAGGAGTTCCTAAACTGCAATTTTTGTAATAATGAAACACTGCAAAACAAATAGTTTACCCAGAGATTTTTCAAATAAATATTTACCCAATATTTCGTCATTTTGTTGAGTTTCTGATGCTAATTTAACAATATTCGGTCTTAATCTCTCACAACTTTCATGTAATTCTTTGATTAAATCATATTCATCTTGAGATGAAGCTCCCGACTTATAAGAATCTAACATTTCATTTAATAATCTTATGTTATTTTGAACAGATTCCAAGATTGTGATTCTTTTACTTTTTAATTCAGCCTTTTTCTCATCCTAAAAAAGTGTTAAATACAGAATATTATTTAAAATCAATTTTAACTTTAAATAACTATATTACCTCTTTAACCATAGTTTTAATAAGCCTATTAGCAGCTTGCAAATCTTCTGGATTTTTGCTCTGCAATAATTTTTTTAAAAGTTTTGATTTTTCATCATCATGAAATATAGTGTTTTTTCTTTCAGGAATTGAAACACTTTCAGCACAAACACTTAATGGTACTTCCTTAATAACTCCTTGCTTTTTAAGCATATCATTAGCTTCCTTAATTTTTGTCTCTTTGGGATAATCAAATGTCCATAAATACATCAATTGTAAAACTTTCTGTTTCACAGATACGGGTGTATGGCAACCTAAATATTTCGGAGATACTAATTTTATCATTTCATTTAAAAATCTAAATTTTCCGACTTCTGATTGGAAGGCTACTCCACATTTTTGCATGCAATAATCTAATATGTGTAATGTTTGCAAGACTTCTTGTTCATGCTTCGAATGAATTCTAGATGCGAGTAATTTTATTCCTATTATAGGTCCATCTTTTTCTTTATTTATTAATGCACAAAAAGCTTCTACTGCAGCTGTGTCTATGTTTTGATTTTGTGGGTTTGTTGCCCTTTCTATAAAAAATATCAATAACATACTTTTTTGGAACTAATTGTAATAATGTATATATGTTTTCATATAATATCAGTATGACAAATCATCTTAAAGTGCTATCAAATTACTTAGAATAAATATTATGTCTAACTTTTATATCGAAAATAAACATGAAACCCAAATGGATTTAATATAAGGTCTGATTATTTAATTAATTAAATTTTGACAAAATGTAAATCGCCTGATTATAACAAATAATTGTCCTGAATTAGAAAACAAAATCAGATTTACTTCTAACAATTCGCACTATTTTACCTTTCATCTGTAAATAATGTAAGCTTTTTAAATTTATATCAATTATTATTTGTGACACTTAAATCTGCTTAAAGTTACTCACGTAGGAGAGCTTCCAAACTTATTTTAACGACATCCATTTTATCTCTTTCTTGCAATTTCCTATCTATTAATTACATTTCTAGGCTTTAAATCTTCTCTCCATGTCTATGTCAAATATTCGACTCAGACGGCTGATGATTTAGGCGTTGCGATAGTGATAACAAATTTGATGATGGTGACATCTATGGAGAACAAGTGTCACCACATAGTGATATTTCAATACGACAGAGGTTCCAAAAAATTTTATGTGGGTGAAACGAGGGACATGCATCATTTTTCGACACAGACATTCAGCTTTATGTAATAAAAAAAATGAAGATAAACTAACCCCTTATAAGAGATACAAACACATACATAAAAGTAAAGAGACATGTTTTATGTTCCACGCACCCAGAAGTCTGGCAAACTTGCCATAGTTTTTCTGTATGAATTTTTATTTTTCATTTAGTTGTGTTGTTGCTGCGTTCTGATGTCAGGTAAGTTTCTTAAATGTAAATCAAAGGTACAAGTTAGATCATTATGATTTACAAACAGTTGACCAATACCCACTTCTACTTCATCTTACATACCATATGCTTGGGGTCGTTGTTGATTTCGTAGTTTCGGTTATTATAATATCCAATCCGATAGCTCTGTTTACCTGCATTTAACTTTGATATCTGTTCATCTCTGAACGCAATATTTAATTTGCTATTTGCGCATTACCTATATGGATGCATGATTTAGCATTTTCGAAGTAACATTATAATTTCGTTTAGATACCCTTCCAAGAAAGTCTCGGATTTCAGGTAACTATTTATCTGTTTCCATATCTGCTTCCACTTCTCGGATACTTCCATGGATAAGTTCGTTAAAACTTTTAACATTACCTACAGCCTCAGTCAATCTATCTGTTTTCTCTATATATGACTCCAATGTCAATCTCTGTGTTGTGGGCAAAATATTTTATACAATGAACAAAGTTTTTTTAAACAACAAGCTGCTGAAGCAAGAAATGAAAATAACGGTATATTAGCCAGTGTCAATTTATGGTATCAAAACTTGGTGCAAAAGAACAACAGCCAGGACAGATTTAGATGAGATTGGGATGTAAAATCTAAAAGAGAAGAAGTGAAAAAATTAGAACAAACTTAAATAAAAAAAAAACAATAAAAATCTTTGGGGAAGTTAATTTAAATTAGTTGTGGCATTTTATCAAGAGAGGCGATAAGTAAGAAGGGAATATATCATGCCAAACAAGAACATAGATAAAAAAGGAAAGGATGAAGACCACAAATAACTTTTATCAAAAAGGGGCTCCGTAGAACCTTGGTAGATTGAGAACTAATACTACCGATGGTGGCAGCACTTTTGCTAAAACAGCTGATCTTGAAAGAGTACTAGTCAACTTGTCAACTTGGCGAGCATAGACTTTCAAGATTCAAGAATAATAATATTAAAGAGATCCATTTGGTGTTAAACTGGTTTTTGTTTTGTTATATTTTTAATTATTTATTAATATAAACGGAATACAACAAATTGTGCAATGAACACAATGAGTTGACAGGTACTCTTTCGTGCAGTTCAGTTTTCACCACCAGAGGCGTATCAGATTTTGTTAGTTCTCAATAGAAGCCTGTACCCTAAAACTTCAGAACATCAAATAGTTAGAGGCTTTCGAACTATGGATGCATGTTAAAAAATCGTGGACTAACAACAAATGAAGAACTTATGGGACGAGGGATGAGCCCAGAGAGGGAAGAACTGATACATACCACAAAGAAAAGAAAACTAGTATATTTCGGACATGTCATGTGTGGGTAAAGATATGCCATATTGAAGCTGATCAAAGAACATCCTGGTGTCGAATCTCCGAGAGTAGTTTCGAACTACATCAACCTAAATATTTAGAGCTGCTGTATCAAAAGTGAAGATTGCATTAATGATTGCTAACCTCCAAGTGGAGACCAGTGGAGACGGCACGTTAAAAAGAAAAAAATCTTGGGTTTCCGCGAAATAATTTTAGGATTTCGCGACACAAGTTATGCTTCAATATTAAAATTATATTTGCTAAAATAATTTCGTTAAAACTATGAGAATCACATTAAACTAAGA